>JANVCK010168523.1:0-10935 GCA_026546655.1 Epizoanthus illoricatus
ACTACTACTACTACTACTACTGCTACTGCTACTACTACTACTACTACTACTACTACTACTATTATTAATTTTCTTAAGAAGAATGCATACAGTTATCATCAGATAATTTTTCTTTCTAGGCATACACTATCCATGCACATGTTATCAACTTGTCGAAATTATTAAAAATTAATGGCTGGCAAACAGCACCATAATATTATATTTACGCTAAAACGCCTTTAGCAACTACATGGCCTTTGCTCTATTGTACATTTAGTCAGAAAAATAGCAAATTCACTGCTACCCTATACCTGCCTTCCAAAGTTAAGTGGTCGATATAAGCAGTTTGGAATGAAGTCATTTTGAAAACTTTATCTGAGTGCGATATCTCAAATTTTTTTGCGCAATTATTCTTTTGTCCTTCATGGCACATTATCTATCAACATCAGATCTAGAAAATTTTAAGTACGTAAACACTTCCATTCTTTCTTTACTTTACTTTATTTTAATTTTATTTTAACGACAACGGAAATTTCCATTTGCACGCAGGATGACAAATATGCCGGTAATAATGACCTAAAATTAAAATTATTAAAATTTAATCTTTAGTTCTTCACATCGTAAAACAACATTATCTCGATGTCTTGACAATGGTACGCAAAGTATTAAAATACATAACAGAAGACATAGTGTATATGATTTTAACAAAGAGAAAGCAGATAAAAACCCTCAAGGAATCCGTTCTACTGAGTTAACTTCGCTGCATTAACAATAGAAGATGACCAGCACCTTCAATAGTCACAAAAAGAAAAATGGTAATTTAATTAGGTCCAGTTATTTTTGCTTTCTCTTATATGTAGTCCGTAAATTCATGCATTACAGGTGTATAGCCACGGCTTGCCACCGAGGTCACTCAGTAAGGCATTATTTGGAATGAGGTGCACATTGCGATATGCGTGATGATTAAAGTACGCTTGGACACAATCGTGGAATAAGGCGCATTCAAGCATGTCGGAAGTGATTATCATGAATCTTGCCTGCAAACATTTGGGAGAGGATTTTCCAGAAATTGCTTGGACAACGGGAATTGTTTTATTGGCGATTTCTCCCGTCACTGTTATTGGAAATGTCCTAGTTCTCGCTGCCATCATGGTCGATCCATTCAAGAACATCGATATCAGAAGCGCTCCATCTAGTAACTTGATTTTCAGTCTCGCCCTCGCGGATTTCCTTGTTGGAGTTCTCACCGGTCCACTGATGGCAACATGGTTCATTTATGTTGCTCTCAACAAAATACAGCCTTTCTCCTGGACTATAATAGCGTTCACAGCCGTAATATCAATTGGTGTATCGCTCTCCAGCCTAATAGCCTTGAGTATCGACCGACGAATAGCTGTCGTCACTCCGCTGCAGTACACGTCCACAGTGACAAAGAAAAAACTTCAAATTATCAATATCTGCATCTGGTGTTACTGTACAATCACCGGAATATTAGAAACAATTTTTGAAGCATATAGTTCAATCTTTGATACCATTCTTGTGGCTTATGTGGTAATTATGGCGATCATTCTGGTTCTTTTCAACGTTGTGGTGGTTCGTTCAGTTCGCAAACAAACGCAGCAAATGAAGAGAACCTTTCTTTCTGAAAACACAGCTGTACTACACAGTGTGTATAATCGAGAGAAAGCTGTTACATGAACTATGTTTATAATGGCAGTAGCCTTTGAGATTTCTCTCTGGCCTTTCATAATAATATCAGTGGTTGCCAAAGCACTCGAAAAAGAAGAAAATGACCTGTATGTTATCAAAAACATTTTATGGGTGTTTGCAATGTCTATAACATTAGCGTACGGAAATTCCCTTTTCAACCCACTTCTATACGCTTGGCGTCTTCCCAAATATAGGAAAGCCTTCCAGTACTTATTAAATAGTTTAAAGAGAAGATCTTCAATTGCAGCAACACCACCTCAAGTTAACGTAACGCGGTAACTGTCAACTATTTCAAGACAATCGAGTTATACCGTTTCCCTTAATCTTCATTCCCTTACATTCAATGAACGCAGCATCTCTGTACCAACCATTCAACAACTTGTTTGCAGCCCCTGTAATATGGCAAATATGCACAACAGCTATAGGGATAATACCAGTAGAAACCTCTGTTGTCGAGTTAACTCAATACAACCGTTATTGTTTCTGGGTGGCTCCTCCTAAAATGTTCTACAATTGGTCTAGGACTTAATGGAGCCGAAACCAGTTGCAGAATTGCACACATTTTAGGTATTCCTACTGATGATCAGTTACTGATTTGTGTTTTATTTCAGCGACATGTAGTAGTCTGTTCAACTGAAATTTAATTAAGCACGTAATTACGACCAATCACAACGCGCGTACTATCTGTAAGATACAACGAAAAGCAAATCTTGATTTACGATCACAAATTATTCGGTTCTTTTGACGTTCCCATCAAAACTTGAATATTCTCCACTAAAAACCTTTTAAGCAAATACGCACTTCCATTTTTCTTTTCTTTACTTTATCTAACTTAGAATCATAATGGAACCTGGCATTTGTACACAGTTTGAGGAAGATGATTAAAAAATTAAATTAAAGCCATCAATTAAACCTAACATGGCATACAGCATTATCTCGATGTCTTGACAATGAGTGTCAAGTATTAAAATGACTCATAGAAGACATAGGGGACAGACACAAAAACTAAAGCACGAACGATTAATGAAAACCTTAAACAGTACGCTATATGTTCGACTTCGCTCGATAATAATTGATGATGAACTTAAATTCACACCTGGCTTGAAATATTATGGCGTGGTCGCTAGCCTCGGCTAAAATATCGGGGTTTTCAATTATTGTTTTGTTAATATAAATCAAACAGTCAGCTTTCAAGTACGATATCCGTCGAATCTGTCAAAACCCCGCAATTTTATTATGTCCGGTAATTTTGGTACTCTTTTGTTTGTGACTCGTAAATTTGTGCATGACATGTCAAGCGTATATACTACGGCTTGGCACATACGTTATCTCAGTAAGCTATTATACGGCGGGAAGTGTGCATTGTAAATGTGTGATGATTAAAGTACGCTTGAACACAATCTTGGAATAGAGCAATTAAGCATGTCGGATACGTTTGCCATGGATCTTTGGCCGCAAACATTTGGGAGAGGATTTTCCAGAAGTTGGTTGGACAACAGGAATCGCCATATTGGTGATCTCTCCCGTTATTGTTATTGGAAATGTCCTCGCTGCCATCATGGTCAATCCATTTCTGTATTTGTCAAAAGAGATAAAATCTAACAAGTCACAGTACACTAAGATTTACACTTCTAAAGCATACACATCTAAAGCAAATGTAAAAAAGCTCCACTTGCGTTGAAAATCAATTAAACGTATGCCTTTCGATCAGTTTGTTATTCACAATGTTTCACCGCTGTTGTAAAATAGTATTTTTAAAATTTATATGCTTATGATATAGCTGAATTAAGCTCCTTTTCAACCAATTGATAAAAGCGATAGAAACAGCTGTTCAGTGGAAAAGTAATAAAATATACGGTTTTGATCATATTGATTATTTCATGTATGTTTCCGATATGCAATAAGGTGTTATCCGCGAAATTTTAGTTTCATTTATAAAACAATTAAAATATATATTTCGGTCAAATTCCGGCAATGTGATTGAAATAATCACGCAGTGTCGTGAAATGTCATTCTGACTGCCTAAATTAAATTAAGTCAAATATTGTGTATATGGAACGCCAAACTAGTTAATATTACATAAAAATTTATAGCTAGATGGTCGCTTTAACTTTTTATGTAGCTTACCGTTCACTTCAGTTTTACTTCACCCGCTGCAACGGCCAAATAATTTCGAGACAAGCTTCTACAATGATTTTGGATAACAGAACTCGTTTATATTTTCTGTAATGATTGCATCAACTTATCTATCACCGAATTTCGAATTGAGGGAGTGTTGCACAGTGTTGCACAGTGCACTGATTCGTGCAACTTGTCACGTGTTGCATTGTATTGCGTTGCGTTACGAGACAAGTTTCGTGAAAAGTTAAGCCTGGTTTTCACCAGCGACGCAAGCACAAGCGCAGTGACAAGCGCAAGCACAACAGCCCTTGCTTTACCGTGAAAACGGGCTTGACGCAAGCACAACGACCGACGCAAGCACAGGCATAAGGAT
The DNA here is from genome assembly GCA_026546655.1 of Epizoanthus illoricatus. NCBI lineage: Eukaryota > Metazoa > Cnidaria > Anthozoa > Zoantharia > Epizoanthidae > Epizoanthus > Epizoanthus illoricatus. The sequence continues at coordinate 4,184 of JANVCK010168523.1, forward strand.
ATAAAAATTTTCATCTCGTTGTGCTTGCCTTTGTCAGTGCGGTTGCGTTTTACTAGTGAAAACAGGACACAACGCAAGCACAGGGGATTTTTCGACAATTTTTGTGGACAGTGCTTTGCATTGTACCAGATATGTCAGGACCCGCGGGCAGTTTGTATGTTCGGTACGGTTCCGTATGCGAAAAAGTCTATATATGGAGCGCCTGTCCATATATGGAACGGGTTTCGCACTTGACTCTTTCTGATCTGACCCACAGCACGTCGGAGAAATCTGGAGAGATTTATATGGCCGGAAAGTTGCTTTTATCGTATTTTTGCAGGTATTTGTCCTCGATTCACATACAGAACATGTATTAAATATCGTGGCTATTGTAGCTACGATTCATAAACAGCGAACAAACTAAAAGGAAGCGTTTAAGTCGAGGTCTGCCTCTCGGAATGTAACAGGCGGTCCATTAGTCATTACGGAAAGTGAAGACAACGGAGGCTTGATACAAAGTTGAACTATTATTGAAGCAAACTTGCAAACAACTGATACTTGAAAATAATAGTGAGCCAGGCCTGTAGTGAACACAAAGAGCTTAGAAGGTGAACAAATTGAACTCGTATTGAAGCAAACTTGGAGTGCACAAATCCGAGCGTGCATCAGAAGACTGAAGAGTGACGTTCTCATCGACAATTCCAATCCAGTAAGGAAATTATTAGAGTGGATCACAACTTTCTGTGTGGATCGGACTACTAGTTACCAGATTGATGGCAAAGCTAAGAGCGAGAAGGCCAGAGAAAAATGTCACTGCAACTTCAAAATGACGCGAAAGCTTGTACAACACGTGGATACGCACAGATAACTTGTAAATTTCGTTAAAAATCTCACTTAAAAACGTTGCGTTTGCTTGTGATGATTTATTTGACTATTGTTCCCTTTAACATGTCGCTTTTTGAAATTATTTGCCAAAAATTCAGTGAAAAAATTAAAAATTCGAAATCCAAGATGGCCGCCGGGGTTCAAAGGGTAAAGGGTAAAGGGTTTTTATCATGTTGTCATCAATATGGCCAGAATTTACTTTGACTGCGATTAAATATCTTGAAATGAAAGGAAGATGTTGATAAAAGTAATGAAAGGAAAGAATAGAATAATACGTCGTAGCAAATGGTCCAAACAACAATATTCTTGCATTGCCGGTATTCTTGATTTCTGATCACTGTGTACAAAAATCGAGTTTGGTGGTTCGTGCCATCCTGTACTTTGGCTCAAAATCATTTGTTCTGTTCTGCTTTTCATAATATTTTGATTTAATTGAGTGACAACATTTGGCCGTTTTTCATAGAAATGAGGTGGCGCGAAGTGCCAGTGATTGGCCAGGCAAGGCTCCTGCAAGCAACTACGTTTTCTTTACATTTAGTTTCATAGGCTTCCTGTTGAGGTATCGGCCATTAGGGCTTGCTGTTCATGGTACATCCAGAGAGGCGTGGCCAGGTACATTGTCCCGTCAAGGCGCTGAAGTACGTCCCCGCGGCACATCGTCTCGCGATAGCTTGGCCGTGCACGTACTCGATGTAACTGGTACAGTCAGTGGGGTGGGGCAGTTTCGTACCGGTCGGCCACTTCATACACGTTGCTGGTACGCCTGCGATATAAGGTAATTAGGCTTTTATTCAATCAGGTAGATATTACCAAATAATGTGAAACACACATCTTAGGGTGCTTTGGGTTTGACCGGCCCGAGAGAACTGAATGTGGCCACTGTAAAATGGAAAAGTCAAGGCGCGCGCGAGCATTTTTCCCGCCAAAAGTTACCGTTCCCGCCCCCGGAATGTGAGAACTCAGCGGCTCTAATCCATGAGCAGGGCGAGTTTGGCCAGAACCAGTTCTGATTTTAAAAGTAACCGGGCGGGCCGGCCAGACCCGACAAATGGAAAGCGCCCTTAAGATTGCAAGTTCACCGGTCCCACTACAATATCTCAACATGGTCACTACATGACAGATTTCTCTACAAGTAACATTGAAAACTGTTTTGAACCAAAATCGCTACACACCTAACGTCATGGATACTTCTGACAATGTTTCTATCGTAAACTTCCGATAAAAAGCCCAGAGCTTATCTTCGTTCGAAAGACTTTTTATTGAGCTTATTATCAGGGGAAGCTTGTTTTCGGGGGTAATACTGGAGGAGATTTTCGTCCTAAAAATGGCCGGATGAATTTGTTTTCGGAAGTAATTTTTGCGTCTGAAATATTGGGCTTATTTTCTGGGCAGTATTATCGGAGGGGACTTACTATCGGACGTTTAGGGTATATTATATTAATTTCTGTTATTACATTTAATCCCACCGCACAAAAATCCTGGCACGGCACCCCTAAGTCTTGGCACGGTGCCGGTGATTTTTCGGTACGGCACTGCTGATTTGTAACGTATAAACAAGTACCTGTGCCAGACATTTTAGGGGTGTCGAGCACATCTCCGGAGGTGTGCTTGGCACAGGTAAAAGAGGTACCATGCCGAGATTTCGGGCTGCTGTGTCGCTTTTATGCGCGTGTAAACAGGATTTAAGCTCAAAATGAGTAAAAAGAAGGTACGGGTGGCCAAAATGAGATCGGCACTTCCCGTTTACACGATACAAATTTAGCTGCGCCGTGCCCATAACTTGACGGCATCGCGCCCAGACTTTAGGGTGCCAGGCCGATTTGTCGCTTCGTGTAAATAGGTAGTGCCTTACCGAAAAACCATCGGCACCGTGTCGAGATTTAAGGGTGCCGTGCCATGTTTTTTGCACGTGTAAATGGGGCTTTAGGTTCTTTTTGAAATAATACAAAACATCCCGCTCAAAGTTTATAAAAATAACACAAATAATACACTCAATTAAATCCGTCTATACTATACTGAAGATAATCAAGATATCGTTACAAATACACCATTGAAAATAATATTGTAATTTGCACTGTATCATCTCAAACATAAACAATGTTAAATTTTAATTTCTGTTTGAAATGTATAGTAATCGGAATGTATATGGAAGGTACGTACCAGTCTGTTTGGGGAGAAACTCATTCCAGAATGCCATCTTGTCAGCACGAAGTTTAGACTTTACTTCAAACTGTGGTTTGAGCGCCATGTATTTCTGCGTTTCGAGGGTGTAACGAGGCCAGGGCAACAGACTTTCACCAGCCGTCGGGTTGCTGTGTATAGGAATATATTGAACATTGGTACACCTTACGGTTTACGGTTTGTAGTTATATGTACGTTTCTAATATTAACCGTTCTCCAGATAATATTCTCACGATGCTCTACTCATTCTTTGCTCAGTAACAAAACCCTAACACAAAAACAGCACATATACTGATAATAACAGAAGCAGATATTGTTCGATCGACTTGATTGAGGCCTTACATTTAGAAATCATCAGTTAAATACACAGAATCTCGAAACGCATGTTACCCAAGAGAATAAGCTAGGAGAAAATAACTCCATTACCCATGATAATTATTTGAAACCTATTTTAGAACCGATACCATTTTTTAGTAACCGCACCAAGGACCTTTGTACGCCGTGCATTTGGTTGGCCGGCAGGCTGAGATATTACAAAGTTTGTCGCGGTTTCTTGACTTTTTCTATTTTGCTTTATTTTTGCAATTTTAACTTCTTTGTGTGAGTATCCCGCGGTAAACGTTCGTGCTTATGGTAATGATTTTATTCTTCAGATGAAAACTTCAACTACAAGAGAAGAAGGTTATCGAAGGATAGTAAAAGGCTATAGCAGCCTCTGTTATAATAATAATAATAATAATAATAATGATGATGATGATGATGATGATGATGATGATATTGATGATAAATGACGTTTTTGTGTAACGCATATAACAAAGTCTCAATGTGTTTTGCAGTGTTGCAGATGTTAAAACTATTATGTTTTGACAGTAGGCTATTGTGTGTTTAGCCGTATCTTTTTTGCCAGTCGTTCCTAAAGGACAAAAACCTTTTGGTTCATAAATTATGTTGTTTGAATGTTTATACACTTTCTTCCCCACTCTGTTGCCTCGTTCTAGTTAGGAACACAAACTCTCATTTTCATCCACTGTGTCTGTGTTCCCTTCTCCTGACAGCTAAGAGTCATGACCGTCGTTGTTCAACGTTCACTTGTTGAAGTTACATTTATCGCATAGATTTAGAGGCTCATCTTACACATACAACCGTCATCTATGCCACACGCTTTCATGTTTTACTTTGTTTGTTCTTGTTCTTGTTCCCACTAGTTTTGATCATTCAGTTTGATTCAGATCAAATATATTTTGCTTCAGTCGAAGCCTCTTCAGTGAAATAAAAAAATACAGAACAAATTACCCAAAGTTCATAGCAAGAGAAAACCCCCCGGGCAGATACAGTATACAAATTAGTTTAGTCAGCCGTGATATACCTCCATCAGTCATCATTCACATACATTAGCCATCAATCATATCCATCAGCTATCATTCATAACCATCAGTCATAATTCACACACAACAGCCATCAAACACACACATCAACCACCGATCACATCCATCAGCCATCATTCACATCCACCAACCATCATCAGCATCCATCAGCCATCATACACATACATCGGCTATCATTCGCATCCATCCATCAGTCATCAATCACATACGTCAACCGTATCACATCCATCAGCCATCATGCACATCCATCAACCATCATTAACATCCATCAGCCATCATACACATACATCGGCTATCATTCGGATCCATCAGTCATCAATCACATACGTCAACCGTATCACATCCATCAGCCATCATTCACATCCATCAACCATCATTAACATCCATCAACCATCATATACATACATCGGCTATCATTCACATCTATCAACCATCATTAACATCCATCAGCCATCATACACATACATCGGCTATCATTCGCATCCATCAGTCATCAATCACATACGTCAACCGTATCACATCCATCAGCTATCATGCACCTGTTGCAGTTCGATATCACGTGTGATAAATAAATCACTCACGTCGCATCCAAAAATAGCTGGGTTTCTAAGTGAGATCTAAAAATAGATCTCGAGTAATTATCGCTCATTAATTAACTTATTACCATGGCAACCAAAGATTGAGTGACAGGTCTGAAACAAATGTATTACTTTTTTGTTTTAAAAATTATTTTGTGATTTTCAGATCAGCAATCTCACAATTTTAGGTAAATTAAGACAACGTTTTGAAGTTGGCATATTTGTGATATCATTTGAAATGACATGTGACATTACCAGTTACTAAAAGTTTGGGTTTATCCTAGTTATTGAACACCCCAAGTTTGGTGTTTGATGTGCGCGAAAAATGTTGTAATATTTTATAATTTCAATAGTAATGGAGCAGATCTATAACACAAAATGTGCTAAGTGACTGACCCTGTTTTGGCGAAGTTTGTCCACATTCTCATGATATCACTGCTGAACTTCACTTCTAGATCACTAACACTCGCACCAGGCTGTAACAAAGGGATTCCGAACACGTAGTGGAGATCCGCCGTGTGATACATTGCCATCCACTGTGCTACTGAACCCACAAACCGGTCGAATTTCGGCCCATGTTCTAGCTGAATGCAAAACAAAAAGAAACAGTAAGTTAATGTATATAGGGAATGCGACCTTAATATATTTAATATCATATACAAGAAAATTCCGCATGCAAGAGCTTACATTATTGAGGGTGGTAAAGGGGGGGGGGGGCTGATCACGTTTCACGGAAAAGAAAATGGTCATTTCACGGATAAAACTCACAAATCATGGATAAAAGCAAAAGATATATGAAATAGGGGCAAAATCACGGTTCACGGGAAAATAAAGACCTAAATCACGTTTCACGCAAAATAGAAACGGGAAATCACGCTTCACGAAAATTACTCAAATCACGATCCACGGAGAAAAAATTGGCCATTTCACGTTTCACGGAAAATAAAAAGGGTAAATCACGCTTCACGAAAAAAAACTTTTACTACCCTCATTATTCCAAACCAGTTCTTACTTATTTTATTGCCACTGATGCCTAATAATATCTAATGATATCTAATAATATCTAATGATATCTAATGATATCCAATTGATATCAATACATGGCTGAAATGAAACATACACTTCGTGAACGCTTTGCATAACCTGACATAACACAACCGGACAAGCCACAAACAACCCAAGCGGCGTCAATGACTCAGATACATCAGCAGTCCCCGCACATTTCAATTTTCCAGGCCATTCCATAACAGACATAAGACTCTTGATATGAGCTCAGACCTTGGAATTGGAACCAACAAGAAATAGTTTTCGTATAAAGGCACGAGAAGTCTGCCTTATAAGTAAAGGTGAAATACTATCACCGACCGCATGAACGATGATTCAAAATATTTTGGACGTTTCTTTAATAATAATAAAGTGGCATTTATATTGCGCGTTACTCCACAAAAATGTTCAAACGCGCATGATATAACTGCTGAAATAATAAAATAATAGTAAAGTAATTAATAAAAAGCTTTTGTAAAAAGGTATGTCTTAAGTTTTGTTTTAAACTCATCTAGTGTGGCAGTATATCCGACGGCAGTTGGTAGTTTGTGTATAGGTATTATACAAACCCAATATTAAGCTGTCATTTATATTATTTCTGAAATTATGCTGAAATTATTTTCGTTTCTGAATAATTTTCAAAGCAACTCAGCCGTGGCACAAACGGAAAGAAAATAGAGCCAGAGGTGCCCTCACAAAA
>JANVCK010168634.1:0-10935 GCA_026546655.1 Epizoanthus illoricatus
CCCCTCCACTCCCCACTCCCCCTCGCTTAGGGCCTATATTCGCGTCCACCTTATTCAAGTCCTCTTCGGTTTTCTCACAAACACACTGGTCAGTGTTGGGCACTCACAGTCACTCGTACGTAACTGCCGTAAAGACTTACCACAGATACAGTGACAGCCTCCACATCTTTCTTGTTCCTTCTCGGCGTACTTTTCTGTTCACACAGCAAACGGACCTGTGTATTTCTCGCGTAGGTCTTGAGAACTGGCAAGAATCCCAACCTGCGACAGAACTCTTGAAGCACGGTTCCCTACAACATGAAACAAATCACTTTAAGTAACTATTTTTTGGGGCAGCTACAATTTTAGAAAATTTATCGATTTTCTAGCAATCTGCAAAAAGTCTGCAAACTTTGTTTTCTGTTCGATAAATTTACCCTTTTGTTCAGCTTATATGTAATATGTTACAATAGTTTATTGAGAATTCTCCTTTCAGTATAACACTGAATTACGGGTTGTTTACATCTGAACATACTGAAACAAAGAAAGAAAATAGGCTAAATATACGTCACATTAAGTTCAAAATCAAATAAGTTGAAAGAAACCGTAACTGGAGTAAGTTTAACTTTTCTCCCACTTTTTCTATATCGTCATTTTCTTTATTTCCGGCATTCTATTCCTCCTCAACACCTAGCGTTTAATATCTCATTTGCAGCATCTGCCGAAATCTGTTCTTTTACTTTCGTTTAATCTTTACAAAATATACTCTAGCTATATTAAGTAACTCTATAAGCACACAAAATTTATGCTAGAATACTGACTTTAAAACTATCATACAAACATATTCCAATTATACTCGGGCTTCCTGTCAATAGCAGTTTTTAGTAAGCTACATGGACTGTCCTGGACAATTAAAGCTTTCAGTTGATCTATATATTAGCTGTTGTGCTAATGTATCATTTCTCATCAACGATTCCACTGGTAAAGATGCCAACTGATCGCTTACCTTTGGCAGCTTCTGTACGTCGAATATAATGTTAATCTTTGCACAATCCAAGCTGAGTTCCGTGCCATTGGGCAGACAGACGTCGTCACTGATTTCGTTTCCACTCTGAGCAGAATTCTTGACTCCAACACACTCACCCCACAGTGGACAGGGTGGTTTGAGACATGCAGCATCTTTACGCATGCACACGTTATTCGCGGGGCAGTTGGGTACTAAGTTTCTGTTTGGCCACGTGTTATTCAGACAGTTGTGCGGGCTGCACACCACTTTCGTGCAGGTCACCTTTGTATTAAAGCATTTGCATGTGTTGCAGTCATCGCTGAAGTTTGCGTTATGTCGAAAGACAGCATTTAATTTGGGGTATTCACAGTCCTTCTGAACGCCTCCACTCGCTTTGTCTGAAAGGGGAAAAAAGCAAGATTTGTTACAGAAAATCTCGACTAGTGTAACCCACTGAAATCAGATCAATAGTCTTATCCACTTCATCGTGTGATTCAAAATTCTTACCTTCACACTTGCGGCCCTTCTTGCCGGCTGGGCAAACGCACTCAAACGTGCCAATTCTGTCAATGCACGAGGCACCTTCTGCACAGGGGGACGAGGCACACTCGTTGATATTGATCCTGCAGTCTGGGCCCGTGAATCCTCTGGCACAGGAACACAAGTACCAGTTGACCCCGTCAATACATGTACCTCCATTATAACAAGGGACGCCTGCGCAGTCGTTCACATCTAACAAAAAAAGGAGATTAAGAACTGACAAAAGAACTGACAGGTCCACTTGACGTGTTTACCGACCTTCAAACTGTAGTATTCCAAGGCAAACAAATGTTTTGACCGTAATTCATTGTGTTTTAGAAAGCTGTATACATTCGATTCTAGTGGTACTAATATAAAGTTTCTAAATTGAAAAAGGTTAAGAGAAGCGAATTGTGAACATGTTTTGCTTCGAGTAATCACTGCCACTGCTTAAGGCAGCACGATTTTAAAAATCGTTTCAAGCAAACGTGTAAGGCTTTCAGTATCCATGCAACTATTCTTCCGGTGGCAGTCAAATAACCATCTTTTTCTTTATAGAAATCGTAACGAAAGGCTTTCTAGGCTCCTAGAACTGGAAATTGGATACTTACTGTCTGAACACGTATCTCCCTCGAATCCGTCGGCACAAAGGCACGTGAATTTACCAGGTCCATTAAGACAAGTTCCTCCATTTTCGCAAGGATTTGAATCGCATTTTCCGGTCTCTGCAGGCCACAAAGCGGAAAACAATTAATGCCAAGGTAAAATATATGCTATACAGGAAACACGCACGCCAACCACAAGAACACAAGTTTAGAATAAATAATATAAAGCAGGCAGATGGTTGAGACGTTTTCAATTGTTTTTCTGTTTGCTCCGTATAAGTCTCACTTGGCGAAGGTTTTTGGCAACTGGAACCATTATAATTCTCGATTATTGGAGGCTTAAATATAAAAGAAACCCACGTGCTGTCAATACAGTAAACACACGTACTAATACTAATACTGTACTGATCGAATTTAGCGACTCAGACGTGGGAAGGTCCACAAAATGACAAAGCACCGCAATAATATGACAATTAAAGCACGTTTCTTGTTCTTTATAATACAGATTTGGTACCGTCGCATTCCAATTCCTACAAAGGAGAATGTAATCTTCGAATTCTATTACTAATAAATAGGATTTCAGATCATTAGATGAAGATCTGTAAAAAGTTCGTACACAAATTATACCGCAAGAACTGAAGAAATGTTTGGTTGATAAAATGTACGGCTTTATAGATTTGATAGAACATGCTGGATTCTCTGCTTCTATTACAACATGTTTATTGCATTAAGATGTTTTTTCGACAAAAATCTGGAAACTGTTTGCTCGTGCATCAGTTAGTAAACAACAACGTTGGGAGCATGTGTTTATGAAACGGCGGAACAGAAAACAATAAAGAGCTCATGGTGTTGGACAATGGCGTTCTCTTTATTTGTGTCCAAAATGGTATTAAAGAAGTTTTCCTGGTGCAAATTGCTTCAAGAGTTTATTTGAAAACATAAAAGTCAATTTATTCATCGAAAAACAATCGGTGAAAAACAACAGGTGTGGATTTGCAACACAAAGGCTTTCTACAAGATCATAAATCACTGGTGCATGATGTTACTTCAAGAATCTAGGATTCACTTTAAGATTTTCGAAAACTCACCGTGCTCTCAATGTATATTTTCATTCAGTAATACTCAGTCGATAAAATATCCGATTGGTATATTCGATTTATTCGATTACTGGTTGCTTTTATCGTTTTGGTTCACTAGAGATTGTTTACAAAGTTTGTTTTGTGTTTAGCAAAAGCAAAATTAAACTTGAACTTCGATTTTAAAGAAGTAAGAATATTGAATGTCTAGGCCTCTAGTATCCATTGCGAGAAAAACTATTTTATTTCAGTATCACCGATGGTTTAATAACGAAGCCCGAGTTTCAAACCAAATATTATCAGTGACTATGTAACAACCAACCTCAACAAACAAATAATATACACCGAGAAAGAACATCTTACACGGAAAATAAACGCACAAAAATGAATTTACCTAGTTGGCAAGTCCTGCCTTTGTAGCCGTCAAGGCAGGAACACTTGAAGGTGTGCCCCAAATCTGTACAATTCCCTCCATTCAAACAAGGATTACGGTGGCACTGGCTCGTAGCTGTTAATACATAAGGAATAAGACACGTTACGAGATGGCAAAAGAACAATAAGTTATAATTAGTACTTGGCCATCTTGAGCAGTAAAAACTCTATTCCATTTCTCGCATTTGCAAAAACAAATTACGCTATTCTCAAAACAAGGCTGGTTATAACTACTATAAAAAGACTAGCTTTAACTATCACTACGATTGTATCTCCGCGCATGTGTATAAAATACAACTTACTTGAAGAACACGTCTTTCCTTTGTAAGGAGGAGGGCAACTACAAACAAAATCGCCAACAAGATCTTCACAGTTGCCATTATTCCGACAGGGTCTACTTGCACAGTCATTGATATCTGAAAATCAGGATAACAGTATTAGTTATTTAGATTCGTTGTTCACTACTGCACAACCTTAACACTGGGTTACTTGCCCAGCCACAAAACCGACTCAATAAATTATTATTATTTGCCTAAATTGTCGGCTAACTAGTTGAACAGAATCAGTTATTACTTGTCTGGGACAAGGGACACGCTTACTTTGAACCCCGGTAGATATTACACTATTGAAGGAGCAACGAAATATACTTACCCTTCTGGCAGTAGCGTCCTTCCCACCCAGTGGTACAGATGCACTGATAGGAATTGATTCCATCTTTACATGTGCCGCCATTCTGGCATCTGTGGTTCTTACAGTCATTGATGTCTGAAATAGAAATCGTAACGCTCAGAACACAACAGTAAAATTCACATTCGGTAAAGTGATACTCATTCTTTCCCTTTCACAACACAAAAAAAACAAATACCAGAACTACAACAACAAACACAACAAAAAACAACAAATAACACAACACAAAACAAACAAATACCAGAACTACAACAACAAATTAACACAACAAAAAGCAACAAATAACACAACACAAAACAACAAACAACACAATGCAGTAAAACACAGCACAGCACTGCACAGCACAACACAACACAGCACAACATGACACAGCACAACACAGGGCAACACAACACAGCACAACAGGACACAGCACAACACAGGGCAACACAACACAACACAACACAACTGCAATGTTTGCAACTGAAATGCAGAAACTAGTCAGAAATATCTTCTTGGGGAACTTGAAAGAAAAAGAACCTACTCTCATGGCAGTGGTTGCCAGTGTACCCTGGATCACATTTACATCTGAATCCTCCAGAGATCACAGATTCACATGTGCCATGAGCACCACACACTCCCACAGGTACAAGCTGGGTTGAACCATTGACAGGAACTGTTGCCATGCAAGCATCAATCACTGTGAAATAAAATCACAAGTCAACATTAGAATAACGGGTGTGATTGATGTTATCACACCACATGATCCAATAAAATAGAAACCTTTTCTAGATCATTACATAGCTCCATGTACTTTTGGAAAATTCTTTGTTAAAGTTCAAAAACTAAACGGAAGTGAACACTGTAGTCTTTTACTATGGTGAAGGCTAGAAATGTCTGCTAAACGCCCACCCTCAAGGTAACAACGCGTGTAAAACGTTCATCTGATCAGTGCCAGTGCAGGGATAAGGTAGTACTTACACTGTTCACACACATCTCCTCGGGTTCCTGTAGGGCACAAGCAGTAGAATTTGTTGACCTTGTCTATGCATGTGCCTCCATTCCGACATGGGTTAGACTGACATTCATCAATATCCACCTGACAGTGTGCCCCCGTGTATCCTGGAGCACAGAGACAAGTGGCTTCAACAACACCATTAGAGCACGTGCCTCCATTGGCACAGCTATAGCTTGCACAGTGGTTGATCCTGGTTTCACATGAGCTACCAGTGTAGCTTACAGCACACAAGCATGTGAAACCATTAACACGGTCCAGACAAGTTGCGCCATTGACACAAGGGTCTGATTTGCATTCATCAATCTCTGTCTCACATTTCTGCCCAGTGAAACCCAGTGGACAGCTGCACGAAAATGTGCCAAGACCTTGAATACAAGTTCCATTGTGAAAACAGGGATTGCTTTGGCACTTGTTGGTTGGTGTCTCACACTGCTGTCCAGTAAACTCTGGCCTGGATAAAGAAGTTAGATATTGTATAAGGTAACAGGAAAATTTATCAAACTAATTCCTAAGATAGACAAACCATTAATTTAAAACCATGCAATTGTTTACAGTCAATATAAACAAGAACTAACTAAAATTATCGTTTTCTTATGCCTCCTAACTACAATGCTTTGATCTGTGTGCTCTACCAGGGGCAGCAGAGTGTTTGGGGGTAGGGGGTAGGGGTGAAGGGAAAGGCCTGAAGTTAAGATGAGTGTACATATATGGCACAGCAAAAATCCTAACTGACATGAGAGTTGGTCTCTCTCTGCTGGGGGACTGCACTGGCCTTGTCTAGCAAAAGAGTAAATTATGAATGGCATACCTGCAGCTACATTGGTAACCACTGAGTCTGTCAACACACGTTGCACCATTCCTACAGGGATTGACTGGACCACAGTCATCAATATCATAGCCACAGTTTACTCCAGTATATCCTTGTGCACACTGGCACTCGTAACCATTCACTTTGTCCACACAAGTTGCTGATGCATGGCATGGTGATGAAGCACAATCATCTGCATTAATCTGGCACACTGAGCCCACAAATCCAGCAGCACACACACATTTGTATCCATTCACAAGATCTACACAGGAACCTCCATTCTTGCATGGTGACGAAAGGCATTCATTAATGTCAGTGTCACAGAATGCCCCAGTATAACCCGGAGCACACTGGCAGCGGCTAGCTCCAGTGAGTTGGATACAAGTGGCACCATGTTTGCAGTGATTTGGGTTACAAACACTATGACTGCCAGTCGATACATGGGAACAGTTTCTCCCAGTATAACCAGTATTACACGTGCATTTGTAGTCACTTACCAAGTCTGTACATGTGCCATGGACACAAGGATTGGGCCTGCACTCATTTGTTCCTGTCTGGCAGTGAATTCCCTCAAATCCAGAAGCACAAACACAAGTGAAGCCCTGAATACCATCGACACACACCCCACCATTCAGGCAAGGGCTAGTGTGGCAGTCATCAATGTTTACACCACAGTCTTTGCCTGTGTATCCGGCTGGGCATCTACACTTGTAATCATTGACCAAGTCCACACAAACTCCGCCATTTCTGCACTGATCAGAACAGTCATTCACATCTGATGGTATTAAAATGACAATCAAAGATTAGAAAGAAGTCCATTCACTCATTGCACAAATCCCACAGTGCATCCTGTTTTCAGGAACTTCTGGTTTCTTACAATCCACTAAACAATGGACAAATAGATATACAAAATCAGTGACTATTTTTTAGTGGATTGTGATAAACCGAATGTTCCTGAAAATGAGATACATTGTGGGATTTTTAAAAGGAGTGAATGGGGTTTCTTAGTAAAAATATTTCCAGTATTTTGTTTCTCTTTCAAAATCATAAAAATACGTTAAATTTATAGTATTGATAGTACTGTCACTTCACTTACTGCCTGACTCCTATTTCCTGATGCACTATAAACACTGGCAAAGGTGTGCACTGACAAAAAGGGGGAAAGGTGTGGGTTTTTGTTGATAATGCCCATTTACATATGCTTTACTTTACCTGTTGGTACCACTAAGGATGCTGTGTCTTGTCCTAGTTCAGGCAAGTGGCCCCATTAACCTACTACATGTCTAACTGTTACACTTACATGATCTCATTTCACTAAAAATTATTGTCAACAGCCAAAATATCTTACTTTGATCACATTTCCTTCCCTTCCATCCAGGCTGACATTCACAGGCATAGTCATTCACAAGGTCAATGCACTTTCTCGCATTTGCACATGGGCTTGCAGCACATTCATTGATATCTGTTGAATTGTCAGAAATGAGAACATTAAAAGAATCCTCCCACACTACAATCCATGAATGGTTTTATTTTGCCATATGTTGCAATGAAATGAAACAAAACTTACTAGTTTCACACTGAGAACCTGACCATCCTGGGGCACAGTGACACTGAAAACCATTTGTTTTGTCCACACAAGTACCACCATGCTGACAAGGCTGACTTTGGCAATCATCTTTGTCTGAAAATGGGCCAATTTAATAGTTAGTACAATTGATATGTATCCAACCAATGTGGCAAATCATGTCAACAGCACCTTTAATATTTCTATCTGAGAGAGCTCATAAACAGATCGGATGATAAAACTTCGCAAAGTTTTACTTCTCTAACAATGTACTTACCTTTCTGACAATATCTGCCGTCCCAACCTGGTGTACAAGTACACTGGAAGGTGCTGCCACTTGACACACACGTGCCATTGTGTTGGCAGGGATGTGACTGGCATACATTTACACCTACGTTGTTAAAACAGCATTCAGTATGAGTCTTGAGTTAAAAGTCACATACCACATAATTTTTTATTCATATTTTCACTCTTTCAGCCCCAGTGATCTATTCTTAACATGATATCTTCTCCTTACCAAATTATTACAAAAAATGAGTCTGCCCATGAGAATAAAGGAATTGATCAGAAATAGAATATTTTCTCAGATGAACCAAATTCTCCCAACCTGTCTATAATGTGTGGAGAATAGCAGCATTGGTCATGTTTGTGGCTGAAAGAGCTCAATGCAAACAAATAACCAAGCTACGTACCAGTTTCACAGTCTTTTCCTGTATAGCCTGGAGGGCATTCACATCTATATTGGCTAAATCCAGTGTTGTAGCAAGTACCTCCACTTTTACAAGGATGCTTTCCACAAGGATTGAGATCTATGAAGATAAATGATAACACATGTAGATTATAATGGTGAAAAGTGGAGGCGAAGCCTAATTCTCACCCCACTCCCTACCATCCCATCCTATCTTACTTTCCATTTCTCACTGGCTATCGTCACTGTTATAGTCTGCTAGTGTCTGTCCAGGAATTGATTGCTATACATAACTTGTAATTGCCTGGAATGGTGCTGCACCAATGGCTTACCTTGATCACAAAGAAGTCCTCCCCAGTTCGTGATACAGTTGCACTGCCATGGCTGTGTGCACACACCATGAGCACACCCAGGATATGTCATACACTGATCACACAGTGGTCCTTTCCACCCTGGCTGACAGCTGTTGATACACAATAAAAATACTGAATTAGAATTGACAGATTAAATTATTATATTTATTACAAAGGAGCAGTTGTAGTAGAAAATATACTTACACACACTCTCCTGGTGTTCCACAGTATCCGTTGACTGGATCACACCCTGTCTTGCAGATAGCTGAAATCAGCAAGGAAATCAGAAACATTAACTGCCTGGTGAAACAAGATTACTATTTTGGCTCAACTTTAATACTCTGATCCCTGAAGAATCAATTGATCTCAACTGGTCATATCAAATATTGTTTTTAAAAAATACAGCTATATCAGCAGCCACACATTTGAGGACACATCTTGCTCATAATTAAGAAGTGACTTACGGATATCACAATGTTGCCCTCTCCAACCAGTCATACAGTTTTTGTTTCCATGTTCATCACAAGTATAATGTCCGAACTTGTCATTTCTTGGTTGGCAAAGTTTGGTGCAGGTGCTTCCATAATAGTACTTATCACAGATGACCCGTATCTTGTATACCATTGTTGCTGTAGGACCATTGTATGTGCGGGTTTCCCATGTCTTATTTGGCAAGATAGTACCTTGGTGCATTGTCCTGTCAATTAATTCACTGGTGTCTGGAAAGGTAGCAGAAATAAGACAATTCAGGCTGCTAAGTTCAGGTAAAACAGTTGTTATATGCTTCAACATTCTTGACATAATCTATAGTTCTTTGTACACAAACAGAAAATCTACAGCAGAACTATGAGAAATACAACTGTTTTAAGTAAGTTGGTAAGTAGGTAGGTAACTAAGTCGCAATTCAATAAGTAAGTAGCTATGTATACCAAGTTGATAAGTGAGGAAGTAAGTAAGTAAGAAACACTACTTAATTATCAAATCTTCTGGTCTACTACTGCAAGCATTATACTAATTGGCAACATTATGACTATGACACTTGGCAATTAAACCCTACTCTGTCTCAGCAAGCAAGTCCCATGAGAGGCCAGGCCAATGGGTTAACATCCCTGTCAATGGGCAGTGAGGTTGAAACACAGTAGGAAAAAAGGTTGCATGTGTCCAGGAGTGGAACCCAGGGCCTTGTAATTAGCAGTCTCAAGTCTTACCAACTGCACTATCCTCACATACAAACAAAAAAAACTAACCTGATGAATCATAGTCCCATGCTTCCAAAACTAACAAATATGTTGTCTGTAATAAAAAAAGAATTAGTTAATATTTACATCAGATAAAATAGTTATTAATATTTAAACAAAGTACTGAATTCATCAAGAAAACCAGCAAACTAATAAATCTTGGGTGTTGAAAAAAAATATGTGTAAAATTTGAATTATCATCTGAAATTATAAATTATCAGGTTATTTTATCTGTGTACAACATCTAAAAGTTCCTTGTTTCCTTTTTTAAACCACAACATTGACACAAGCATCACAGTAGCACTCTACCAAATTCACAATTAACACTTCTTAATCTTGAACTTTATTAAATCTTGGCATATATCTGATTTAGACTGTGTTGAAAGACATTCTTAATCATAGGCCACAAACATTCACCTGTGTGGTAACTTTGTTAAGATATTACTACTGGTTAGCTATAAAGTGCATGAACCAAAGCCACTTTTCAACCATCAGTCATTTTATATACCGGTAACAGAATTACATTCAAAACACGGATGTAAGCAGGATGTTAGAAATAACAAACTTATTGAGACTGATGGATATAGATATAAATCAGTGCAAAAAGGTCAACATATTAAAGTTGAAGAAATCAGGAACAGTGAAACCACAGAGTACATGCAATGCAATCTCTTTAGATTATCAAACACAATAATCAGATCACTTTCTGAACTGTCAGTCAATTATCATTAAAATTTAGTATTTGTTATGAAAGTTTCCCTACTACGCAGATCCTTTTAAAATTTTAAATAAATAAAATCTAGAAAATCCACAAATTTTAATACCTGCTCCTCTTACAAATGTAATAAGTTTCAACTCATGCATTGAAATAAAAGTTATAAATTTAATATCTAATATTGTACCATCCTTCAGTCATACAGATCTAAATTACTTTTGCAAAAATAATATAGAACTATAACTGAAAAAGTCTATTTTGGATATTC
>JANVCK010168745.1:0-10935 GCA_026546655.1 Epizoanthus illoricatus
GTGCATGGCGTCGAAACTTCCCGCTCTGTTCTTCGTGTTGTGGTTTCTAACAGTTGCTTCTGTGCTTGTCACGGATACGCTCTTCCATAAAAATCGAATTATTCAATTTTGAATGTAACTTCACAAAGATCATGACTCAACTGGATTCTAGTTTGAATTTCAATTTCCTGTAAACATTTATATGATTGCAAGTTAAAGTCAGTTCAAACAGTATGACGTGACAAAAGACTGTACTTCGCTGCAGACAATTTCAAAAGCAAAGGAGTATTTTTTAGGCTGTATTATTACCGAATCGCTCCCCTCCAAGATTTGATTTGAAAGTTGAACAAGAACGAAAACTGGGTTACGGAATCAAACATATATTTCATACTCTCCCGTTAAAAGAATAGGAAAGTTTTAATTCACAGTTTATTGACAGATAGTTGATCGATAACATGATCTCATCAAAAGGGGTGGTAGAGAGTTATAGGGGCTTTTATTGCAAGCACTCCCTTCCCTATCTCTCCCCATTCCCCTCTCTTCTTTTTCCTTGTTTTTTCTTTCTTCTTCTCTCCCTCCCCCTCTTCCCTTTGCACTTGCTACGCAGGCTAAGTAGCAGTAAGATGTTTCAACGAATAACACAAAGTCACAAGGCATGGATCTCCGATGAAGATCAAAAGAGAATTTTCCAATTACAAGAATTAAATTGGCTGTGGGTCACATTAGGAATGGATACTGGGGCTTTGCTTTAGGACTTTGCTTTGGGACTTTGGGAAAAGAAGACTTTGAACACAGTCTGCAATACAATCTTGACAGAACCATCTTTTTCAGTAGAAACTGAAAGCCTCCTCCCTTTCACAAACACATAGTTTATGGAAGCTTCTTATGACTATAAGCTGCTTCACATTTAGCATTTGTGCGAGGTTTCTGTTAGGTTAAGAAATGCTTGCAGTTCACTGACTTTCACACTACTCACATGAGTAACACCAGGTGACCCTCGACAGAGTGTTGACAGAAGACTAACAATGGTAGACACCGATGTACTGTTGCTCTTGGAATCAGGAGTGGCACTGCTTCCCCCTGGCTTATCTCCACCAGTAACTGCTGCCTTTGCAAGCCGTTCCAACAGCTCACTGGTCAGACCGTGTTCAGCAAGGGGGGCCGGATCAACACCTCTTCGAGTGAAGCGATCTGCCAGTAGTGCAAAGCAACGCAGTGCACCATCTGCAACCTGCAAGAATAGAACATTAAATTTTGTCTTTCACCAAACCTCAAGTCAGTACCCCTTAAAAATGTTTGGTTTGGACTGGACACCTCCTATCTCAATAGTCACTCCACTGTGGTTGTGCACTAATTAGCATCGAGAAACAATGCCCAAAATTGCATTTCTTAATTGCTAATGCAATTTTGCTCTTAATGCTTAATTGCATAACTGTTGTATGACTCAATGCACAGTATAAATCATGGTCATCTTCTTTGTGAGGTTGGTAATCAGCATTTTGGTGGGCTCAGTCTAGCAGAATGATTGAATAATGATAGCATTTGAAGTAAACTTATCAAACAATTTTGGGTTCATATTACTTTACAGTAGCTGATAACACAAAATTGCTATAATAAATTGTGATTCTTAACAGCTCCATCGAAAAATAATTTCTGATTATCAGAAAATAGTGCCCAGATGACAATACTTGCCTGCAAAGCATCATGGCGAGGGTGGTTCTTTAAGACCTAAAGCAACAGTTGTGACAAATTTAAGACCTTTTATTAAAAGGCCTTAAAAAAGCAAAAACCAAAATAAGACCCTCATGTTTGCTGGACATACGTATAATTTATGCAGTACCAAGGACTTTGGCATGTTTCATTGACATGTTAATGGTGCCATTTCCTGTAATTTTGGCACAAATATCAAGTGAACTTAATTTATCTTATTCTGTAAAATTCTCAAGTATCTCAATAACCAATTATTTCCAAATTCACGTACTTTGAAGGATTGCAAATAATGTATGAATAAACCAGGAACCTACAAACCATTAATTACTTCATAAGTTCTTCATAAGGTCCCTTTTATTAAAGGACTACTCACGTAAGCATCCTCATGCTTTAGCAATGTTGATAATGACTTAACACAGGTCTCCAGGTTCTGATCTTGTGGCTCCATTCGTCCACACAGTCGAGACACTACATTCATTGCTGAGTGCAAGGTATCCTTGTGTACACAGTTACCAAACTCACGGATGAAAGTCAGAGCACACTGCAGTCCACCAGCCTCAAATACTGCTCCAGCCTCACGGGTACATACAAACTCTAGAACCTGCAAGGAGGAGGAGAGATTCGATATATCTCAAGTTGTTTACAAGTCAAGAAATTCATACAATCTTCCCATGGGGAGTCTATGAATCAAATAAAAGGATATCCCTGGATCAAGACATTTAGTGTGTGGATTTATTTGTACCTGAAAGCAATGCCCCAAATTCAAGCCCTGTTCCTCTGTCACTGCACTTGTAACAAGACTGGTCATTTTTACAGGGAGTAAAGGATTGGTTAAAAAGTATACACTTGTTCAGGGGTATAAAATATTCAATGTGATCGATATCAGGGTGTGAAATACATTAACTTTTCCTTTATACTAAAAATGTGTATTGTATCTAGTTCTATAAAAATTGAGTGCCATAATTTACACAATGTTTGAATAATAAACTAGATTAGTCTTTTCAAAAGGTCTGGATGAGGGTATCAAAAAGATGAAATCACGAAGCAAGTATGTGTTGATCTCAAACTTTCTGTTTACAAATAATTTCTGGTCCCTCAGGTTGTCCAGTGTTGGAAACCAGCTTTGATGCTAACAAAGTTACATGTAGTTGGGCGTTGGTCAGACCCCAGACCCCCACAACAAAAACAGTTGAGAAACTCATTTAGATCCAATACTGGCAATGCCAATGGTCAATTGACAGCATCCCCGCCAGTCATGAATGTTACCCATGGCAAGCAGTGACATTAAGCACCAAGGTTAAAGTCTTCTGGCAAACAGTGGGAAAACTCACATGTCCAAAAATCTTGTTTGCTCAGACTGTAAAACAACTCCTTTCACTCGTAAATACCAATTTCATACTTTTGTAACCTGCGATCAGGCCTTCCTGGGCGAAAAACGAGCGAAGAAAAATGTAAAAGACTGAAAGAGAGAAAGGAAAAGAGGGCCTTACACAAATTGCGTCAGACGGCATGTTTTTACCTCAGATTCACTGTTTAACAATAGGCTCATTGAGCATGCACTCTCATTGGCTAATTCAAAGCCGCTGATGTTTTGAGCAAACTTGGGAGAAAGTGCTGTGAGGAATCTTTACATATTTTAAACTTTGGTTTATATATAATTTGAAGTTGAATTGGAAAACAGTTATAATTGTGATCGGTAGGACTTACATGTATTGCACCTAGCTGGTCAACGGTTTTAAACATTTTTAAGCAACATTTGAGCAGACTTCAGTATTATTGCCATATCTGCTTCCACCTTCTCAACATTCGGATACAATCATTTTCCACCGCTAAGAAGACTTTTGGTAGTCTTCTGTGGAAGAGAAAGAGACTCAAAGAGTCCAACCTTAAGATGTTTATCACAAGTCTTCTTGTTGTTCTATGTACTTGACGATCGCAATTTGTGTTGCTTTTATTAACTAAATGTCCTGTTAGTTGAAAACATTTGCAGTCTGCTGTCTACTCTCTCTAATCAACCAGCGAGTTCGAAATGAAAAATTCGGATGATCAACGATTTAATACTCTGATGTAAACTGATACATTTCATTTGATATTTCAGTAATTACTTTTATAATAACTGCACATTCATTACAGACAGCCCCAAAGAAGTAAACATTTGCAGTGGGAATCGTGTATGTTTTGAACGTTTTTGTGAATTTTGATTGGTTGAACTATGACAGGCAAGTCGATGGGCAGAATGGCATCTGTCGCGATTTGTGTCGGACCTTCTTTGCTCATTTTATCAACAAGAAGGCATCATCACAGGTTAAGACTTTTAGGGAAGATAGGGACTGTTTGTATTCTAGGTAAATGCCACAACGAGGGAATTGGGGTTATGTAACTAGACATGCTGTCTGCCAGGAAATGTAAAACGTGGGGCTTAATGTCTCTATTAACAGCAACAGACCTTAACACACTGTTCTCCCAAATCTTTACTGGTTCTTGAGGTAAGGTCTACTAAAACAAGTCTGTTACAGAGAGCCTTGATGGCACCATCCACTGCAACAATTCTCCTGGTGCACTCAGCTGAGACGTCCAAGTAGTATGTGATGGCCCTTGCAGTCACCTCCAGCACGTTCTCTGGAGCACATTCATCAAGGAATATTCTACATAGAGCAGGCAGAAATGTTCTTGGAGGGCAACTGTAGAAATAAATGGACAAAAATGTACATTAACCCTTTCCATCTCCAATTATGGTAATTCCACTCATTTTCTTCCAAACCTAGTGACAATTCTTTTTCTGTCATAAATTATAAATTATTACATTAATTTAACAATTTGCTCGACTTAGCCCCCCTTTTGCAGAATAGGGTGGGCCCACTTTCCCATGGTGAAACAGTTCCTGCCATTTTGTTTACTAATCAGCACTGACCTGAAAGATCTCTTGCAGAGCTTACTGATGAAAATATCTTAAATTTTTAATATTTTGCTGCTTACGGAGACTCTGACCACATTGTAAAGTAGGATGATGGCTAGGGCCATAAAGGAGAGTATGGGGTTTTTTAAAACCTGTAATTACGCCCCCTGGTAAAATAAAGTGTTGTTGTTGTTGATGAGGAGCCAAGCTCACTCTGGCTTAAAGAACTGTGCCAGAATAAAGCTTTTCTGCCATTCATTTTCAAGAGTTAGACTTTGACAGCACAGAACTGGTTTGACAGATAAGAGGAAATTCTATAAGAGTGAATAAGTCTGGTAAGCAAAATTCCTTTAGATGGGTGAGTACTGCATATGGCCATCTTTCAAAACTTGTCACACCAGTTTTGCATGAGAATTTTGTTCATGCTTTAGACTCTTTTTTAACATTATAAATAAATTGTAACCTGGGACTCGCTGTCTTGTAATATGCAAACATTAAAGAAAAACAAGGAAAAAACAAGAAACGGTATAAATAAACTCATGTACAACTACAACTTACAAGATTATTTTATACTGTTAAGCACAAAAATATTTGTTTGCCCAAAACTCAAACAATCAAATTTTCTCGATACCTAAAATTATGTTTTGCTGTTCATTTTAACTAGTGGATCATGGGCTGAACTGTACATCCGATCTGATTCTTCTGAAAGTAGAAATCATTGTTATCCTTTATCTTGCTTGGTGGAAACCCCCCGCCTTAACCTCAGCAGTCCTCCCAAACAAGTTTAGTTTGTGACTGTTTAGAACCGAAACAGATATTTCAAGGTGTTGTTCGTGACTACGTGACGTGCTTGGACTGTCGACGATCGCTTCACTGAACACTTTCAGTATAAAATAATGTCGCTTTCATTTCGATCGGGGCTCTTCTGTACAAAACAAATAGAGTAAATGCGGTGAAGTAACAGGAACTCACTCACAAAAAAGAAGAATTGTCCTGTCATATAATTTTGGTTAACACTGTCGACATGGGAGGAAACAGAACCCTAAACAAATTAATTCTGGGTGACTGAATGAGTTTACTGCACAGCTTGCATGTAAACAAAAATAAATCTAGCATCAGGTTGTTTTAAAAATGACCATCAAAACTGGGTATAATTTCGCTACATGTTTAACTGAGCCATTGCCCGGTGATAATATTGACTGAAATCATATTTTGATATTTGCACAAAGCAGTGCCTCAATAGTTTCAGCCAGGTCTCCGAGTATAGTCTATTTTAATATGACAACAACGTATCGTCTTTAGAAACAATTTTCTTACCTTTCAAAACATCTGTCAACGTTATCGGACATCAGAAGTAGCATACATAACTGTTCCAGTGCTATCAACTGCATATCTCTCTCGTCTCCTTGACCCATACTCAGCCATTCCAACAAAGTATCTGGATCTACATCAACCATTTTCAAATGATGTTTAAAAACCTGAGAAACCAGTCACAGCCTGAAATAAAACTTGCGTCCACGCGAAGGAAATGGCACTTCACAATCTTGTATCTCTTCTATTTTCCAGTCGAGGTACTCAAGAGAGCTCTACAGAGCTGTATTCCTAAAATCTAGTATTTGTTGAGTTACGGAAAGGCTGGGGGTAGAGGGAACGAATATTAGACGATTTCGTCCTCTTAAGCGCTGTCTCTGACTCTGCTTCGCATGAATTCAGCCTCAGCTCCGCGTGCTTGATTCACACGCAACGCAATGTGTCTTGTCACGAGGGTGCCATGGCCGCTAATTGTCCAGTTCCCGGTTATTGTCCATAAGAAAGGCTAAATCTAACTAACTGTTCAACCACAAGAAATAAAATCAAACCATTTCTTCTTAAAAAGCAAGAAATCTTCTGCAAATTCTTTCTTTTTCTTCTTTCCGGTCAGATATTTTCTTGTCAAAGAACTCTGATGTTGCCTCGTTTTGAAGTTCTAGTCCCAGCTTTCCAACAACAAGGAAAAAGCAAAGAGACTGGCACTACTCGCCTTATTCTTCCGCAAATGTTGAAATGTTCAAAAATATTTGGCGCGCATTTCCAGGTTCTTCGTTCCTTTCACAACCCACTTGCTTTTCTATGTCTTTATCTTTTCCTGTTTCTTCGTGTTGAATCTATCAGACTGTCTCAAACGTAGTTAAGGATATTTGTGAGCTTTATTTCTCCTCGATCGTTGCTTGAATATCACTGCTTTGGTATATATTTCTTCTTTAGATCAAACGACATTCCACAAAATATTTACTAGACCATTGTCCATAACCTTTCTTTGTTGAACGGACTAAATATCTGATCAGTGATCTACAAGAAGCTCTGTAACGTGAAGACGAAGAACGAGCCGATTCGACTGCAGAAAATGGAGACATGCATAACTCCGCCAACTTCTCCAGAAGCAAGCCGCCTCGTAACAAAACGGCGTTGTCCATTTGGCGAGTCACCGCAGCAATGCAAGATGGCCGCAACTGAACAACTTCGCAACATGTACACTGCCGTTAACAACCAACCTCAGATCAAAGAGCTTCCATCAGGTCGGTGCAACGATAAACCTAATAGTTTTGTAATCTATTTAAATTGCTACTAGTAGTGAGTTTGACTTTTGGAACTCAAATTATCATGCATAATTACAACATTTACATTGGACACCACGATATTCATTATCATAAATATTTATGAAGAATTTTAGAAGAAATAAGCCGTTAACCATGAAGACAGTAAAGTAAGTACTTCTATTGATTTAGGAATAGAATTCAACTACATTCTACTGGCATTGTTACTCTATCTAGAGTCACTCTGTGAACATGATTGGTTTAATTGGCTAGAATTTGTACTGCCAATCAGAAAGTGCTGGGTTTAATCCCCAGCCTCACCAATGTTTGAATTATTTAATATGTGACCATCTTTCACCACACTGTCTGCAGATATGGGCATTATTGTTGAGATAGGGTACAGACTTGCCCTGGTGTTGCACATGGTGAGGGCTACATGGAGGTCTGCATCATAAGTGTACCAGTAATAGATCTAGAATTCAGAAGTTTGGTATATTCATGAAGATTTAGCATTTTTAAACAGGTAATCACTGCTTTGCTGGAGTAGAGTGTGGGTCTCTTGACAAAACTTACTGGATATCAAAACAAGAGGTCTGTTTATCCAAAATTGGGTCTTCATTAATATTCAGGAGTGATTTGGGTTTGATCTATCATTAAGTATTGAAGGTCTGTTTTGGTAGGTCCTAAAAATTGTTGTATTAAACGGTCCTAAAAAGTCCTAAAATTTCAAATGAAGCAATCTGTACAAACCCTGTTAAAAACTCAGAATCTTCATGAATAAGCCAAATTGTACTAAATGCAACTGAATTAACTGATAGGATATATTTAATAGCCTGCGAGTAAAAACAAATATTAGGTCAATACAATTGCACTTCCACCATTTTGCTTCAAACCTGAGAGCACAAAAAGCCCAAGGCCCTCATTTTCCTTGGGCAGTATTTGGGAGACTGGGAACCAGTTTGCTTTGTAGAAACAGAGACTTGAGTAACGGAATGACAGAAAAGTGACTGCAAATTCAAATTTGGAATTTATACTGCATTTATTCCAGATTCAATCCAATAATTAAAATGCAGCATTTGGATCAACAGATTGTGCAGACAGAGAAGTGACTTTGTGGATGTCTCCTGAAAAAAAAACTTGCATGTAAACAGTGCAACAGGAGCAAAACAACTACATGCACAGCAAGAAATTCAAATGCATTGCCAATGTTTTCAATTTATAAGTTTTCACATAGCTGGCACATTCTGCAAAGTAACAAGAGAAATTACTCTGTCTGGGTAAAGTAGCTTACATAGATTATGTAGACAGTGAATTTCTCTGGGTACCAGCTCTTACTGAAAACCCAGCACTGTATATGTGTGCACCCAAGAATAATGCAGTGTACTTAGTAGTTCAATCAGTCAGTGAAATAAGCTGAAAATTCGGTAGAGTTGTGTCATCAGGGGATATATTTATTGAGTAAAAGTGAAAAAAGTACAAAGCTATGCATTGAAACAGAGTGTTGGGTAACGCTAGAATGCTCAAAGTCTGCAGTAAAATTTCACAATGATGCAGCTGTCATTTTTCATCACCACTAATTATATTTTGTGATTCAGATTTCACTTTCCAGCTGCTGATGAATAACCAGAGATACCAGAACAGAACTCCTGGTCAGTATCTACAGTCCCCCCTCTCTACAACAACAAACTTTGAAAACTGCTGGGTTTGCCAACAAGCCACTGAAACTATGCCATGTGCGTTCTGTGAACACAGTGCATGTGAGATGTGTGTGCGTCAATGTGATAAATGTCTTGGTGTCTTTTGTGGATTCTGCTCGACTATCAACTATGACTGCCGCGATGACCGCCCTCTCTGTCTTACATGCAATGCAGAAGAGCTGCGAAGAAGTAGAATGGCACAAGCTGCTTCAACAGGACTTCAACAATGGAACCATAAATCTACAGGATTATCTCAGGTCATAGCTTGACTCTTTTACAACATGTATATGTGACTGGAAAACAAGACATACAATGCACTGGCAAGTGTATGGCATTCTGAAGACCTCCTATTAATTACAGTGGCTAATGAATCATGTTTGTGCAAAATTTAGAAGAAATATATATAATCTACGTGTTGTGTGGAACTTGTCACTGCTTGTAACAATCAGATTTCAACACAAAATTTCATGTATATCAAGAAATAACTATTTACTCTATTTTTATTATTTTAAGTATTACTTATAACCAACCACACTATTAAGGTAACATTTCTTCCTCTTTCAGTCACATCTATAATTATTCAAATCGTTTGGCCATGTGTGCAACTGTGCATCACAAACAATATTAACTTATTCAGTCCGAAACACTCCTGGAAGAGAGGAGGCAGCTATCTTTAGGAGGGTAATTATTTTTTTATTTTCAACAAAGATAAGTAATAGTTATATGAGTAGATTTAGGAGGTTGTGCCCCCCCCCCTACCCATTTTGTTGCCATTTAATTAGAAAACTGAAGCTGGATGTATCTACAGTTTTTCTGCAAGGGCCCTACAGACCCCGCTGTCCAGCCCCCCTTTTGAATTTTTTAGATCTGCCCCTGAGTAAAGGGTAGTTACTTTGTCAGGGGAATTAATGGAGAGTTTTATGGTAATTGCTACACAACACATCAAGATCTGAAAATGTCAAAACAAGATATGTTGTTGCAGTTTACTCAACTTTACAATAAAGCCACATACTTTAATTACTAAAATTCGGACGAAATACTTTCAGATGTTTTTTTGACACATTTCAGACGTTTCTTTACCTGAAATTTTGAACGTTTCACTCTGATACAATAGAGCAATTAAACATCATCAAATTTGTTGAATACATTGTCATTTAGACAGTTCAGTTTGAAAACAACAAACTACAGGACATACTCAGAGGAAAACAGAACTAAATAAAGTGAAGTTCCTTAATGGCTGTTAAACACGACTGAGTATTTAATCTTCCCCAAAATTATTTGAGGAAGACGATAGTAGTGACTAAATGTCCCTGGAAACTTGTTCTTCTGCCCATTGGCGTTACACCGGCGATTGTTTTCATAAGCTGGATTGTTGCAAAATGCTTGAAATTGCAATAAATTGCATCACCTATAAAATATTTATAATTAAAAATGTTCGGACGGTAAAATATGCGGACTGCAATTTCGTTCGGACGGAAAAAAACGTTTTTTGTCCGAAAGTATTTCCGTCCGAAAATTTTCGTAATTAAAGTATTAATATCTGTTGCCATGGTGACCTCATGTGAGGCATCATTCACCTATTCTCTACAAATAAATTTCTAATGTGCAAGGAAACTAATAATTTTGAGAAACTGTTGATTCTGACTATTGATGCCAGACTTGCTATAAAAATATTTTTGCTGTAAGGCTGCATTTTTTTACGGTGTAAATAATTTGAAATGTTCGTTTTTATGTGCAAGTATATTCGAATAGTTATTATCAATGCATGTGTTATATTTGCTGTGAATGACAATAAATTGGTTACTGAGTCATTGGATTAGAACTGTACAGTCTGTACTATAAATAAAGAGGAGTCTCATCAAAGAACTTGGTTGCCTTGGAAACCATGTTGTGGACTTAACAGCGGACAAACTACATCCTCATTGTTCTCGAACAATGTACAAGTGGCACGTTTGCCTGCTGTTACAGTGTGCAGACAAACTTCCATCCAACTACGATATAAACCACTTTCTCAATCATGCGCAGAACAACTTTAGGGCTTCAGCTGGCGGGCTACACGTATTGAAAACATGGCGGATTG
>JANVCK010168856.1:2203-18955 GCA_026546655.1 Epizoanthus illoricatus
GTACCATGTCTGGTCCTGTTGTACCATGTCTGGCCCTGTTGTACCATGTCTGGCCCTGTTGTACCATGTCTGGCCCTATTGTACTGTCAGTTTTCTTTGCACACTCTTACGAACTGACAATAAATGTGTGCATCGATTGAGATTTGATATTTTGGGGGTCTAGGGGTATGCTCCTCCAGAAAAGTTTAGACTTAGATCCTCTTAGATGACATTTCCTACAATTTCTGAGTAATTTCAGTAATTTTCCCCCCAAAATGTCTGAGTAATTTGCAAGGTATGAAAGACTCAGGAGTAGTAACTTTCCCTAAAATGGAGCTCAGAAATGTATTACTTTTTGATAAACCACTGCTCAAACATTTAGGAGGAATTGCACTCAAAAGTTTACTTTCCATATGTTTCAGATAATATTTTGGAGCTAGGAAGGTCCAAGGTTCTGCTGCCCCAAGTAGCGTTTTGGAAAATTGTGTCCTCTAGAGTACAATTTCCAACATTCCGAGTGCAAATATTGTCATAAGCCTCAACATTTTTGGAGATGATCCTCCTTCTAACCATCAAATTTTGGAATGATCCCTCTAAATTCCACCAATCCCTCACTAGGTAACGTAGCTATTTCTAGGTGCGGCCGTTGATAAGAATCCAAACTTTTTTCCGAAATATTTTATAGTAATTAATGCTTTCCATGAAAACATTGTATTTAAGTGTAAAGCATTCATTCATTAAGTTTTAGGTAGTTCGAAGGCGCCCAGCCCGTTTTTCCTCTAACATTAACCAGCCACCATCCTCCGTCATCTTGCTCTAGAACTTCCATCGTATCACCTTCCTCAAAACTTAACGCGTCACCATCATCGTCTCTATAAGATGCCTGGGCAATATAAACAAGTTTAACCGGTTTACTCGGTTTAGCAGGCCGTGGGGGCTTGGGCCTAGCTGGTTTTATAGGACTTTGGTGA
Source organism: Epizoanthus illoricatus (assembly GCA_026546655.1). Taxonomy (NCBI): domain Eukaryota; kingdom Metazoa; phylum Cnidaria; class Anthozoa; order Zoantharia; family Epizoanthidae; genus Epizoanthus; species Epizoanthus illoricatus. The sequence goes on from JANVCK010168856.1 coordinate 3,154, forward strand.
TTGTCGCTGTCACTTGTTTTCGCAGCATTTGTTTCTAATGCAGTTTTTTCTAAGTAACTCGCTGGCGCCCATGCCTCTTGGCCGCGTCTTTTGACTAGCCACCAACCCGTACCTGAGTCTTCTATAAATTCAAATTCGTCGCCTTCTTGAAAACTAAATCCATCATCTCCGTCGTGTGTATAGTTTGCAATCGCAACAACTTTGTTGCTTTTATTTGTAGTGTGCCAGGTATTTGGCCTGGCAGCAGCTATCGGGGTCTTAGAAGCAGAACTCGAAACAGCAGATGAGTGAACGCTCGAGTTTGGTCTTGCTGGAGTCAAATGTATTTTTGCACCCAAATGTGATTCTGAAATGCCATGTTTGTGAACGGCTGGTTTCATAACAGTTGGTTTAGGAGGTTTTCCTGGCAAACTAGAATTAGAAGCTCTTTCATTGACAGGTGTGGTAACCCCTGTATCAGCTGAAGCTTGGTTCAATCGCATTTTCTCCTCCAACTGCCTTTTAATATCAGCCATAGGATTACTGGTCATCACGGGACCACTTGGTGTCGGTACAGCTTTAGAGCGTTGTGCTGCGTTTGGTTTAGAAATGGTTGAAGAATCAGTCTGTTTTTCTCGAAGTTTTGGGGTATGAGTTATCTTTGGTCGTTGTGGCAAGCTAGATTTAACATTCTCAACGCCCCTCGTCTCATTTTCACGTGTTTTTGAAACAGTTGAGACCATGGGTCGCGCTGGAGGCTCGGGCCTGGATATTCTTCTGCCAGTTGGCTCAGCTTCCTGGGACTTTGCTGGGGGTTTGGGTCTTGGCGGAGCAGAGCTCTTGCGCGTGCGCTCCTTCTTCTGAAGATAACTCGAAGGTGCCCAGCCTTTCTTCTCATTCATCAGCACAAACCACCAACCGCCGTCATGTTTCTCCAGTACATTCGCAATATCACCTTCTTTGAATGAGACACTATTGTCATTATCAGCCTCGTAATCAGCCACAGCTACAAACACTTCCTCAGATTCTACAACTTCTTGGACGGTCCCCATGGGAGCAGAAGTCTCGTACGGCATAATTTTCTTCACCTCTTTAGTCTTATCCAAATGACGTCCTTTTGACTGCTGCCCCGCTCTATCAAGACTTTTCCCTCTCTTGCCGATATACGACGATGGAATCCAACCCTCTTCGTTCCCAATTTTTCCGTACCACCAGCCATTAGGTGATTTTTCAAGAACTTTAATAGTGTTCCCTTCTTGAAAATCCAGTGCGCTTTTCACTCCCATGGCGCGGAACTCTCCCATGGTGACATACTCTGCTTCCACCGTCTCGTACTCGCCTATAGCTTCCATGCCGCGGCCATAATGGGCATTCGACACCGCAATGGGTTTTCTGACCGACTTCTTAACCTGTAAAAAGAAATCAGACGTTTTATTCAACAATAAAACCAATATCAACGAACATACGCCGTATAGCTTTTTTGCGGATGGTAAGAATAGCTTTAAAGGATAAACCGTTCTCGTCTTTGGAGTATTTAATGTTTGGAAAGCAAGTACTTAGAGATTCCGACCCCCTCCCCCTCCCCGAAATAAAACAGGGTGACTCATCCACCAGCGAAGGAGCTAGTTTCTGGGTGGTCGGGGGTATGCCACTCCGGAACATTGATGTTCTCCAAAATGGCTTTTATTTCACTATTTCAGCTTTTAAACTCCACTAACCCATCTTTATCTTGTTTCTTCAAAGAACTGTAAAATGTATTACGAGGCGGTTCTTTCATAAGCCCTATGATTTCCTACAGCCACCCTGTCACAGATTTACTGTTCTGATAATCCACCTTCAAACGTTGTAATTTGTTTCTTTATGGTAAATAAACTCAACTGAACTGAACTAAACTAAACTAGTCGCCTAAGTCTCAGGGATTTGCGGCGGGTTTTAGCTAATTCTGACAGGCCTTACCGAAGCTCGTCTTGGTGGCACAGCTCTCCCTCTTGCTACTACAGAGAAAAACAGAGATATCATGCTAATATACAAACAGGGTCTGATGCTGACTTCTGATATTGCAGGGGCATTCAAGGACTCAAATAGTTTTTCAAGGAGTAGGTTCATGCAATATCAAACTCTGCAGTTATAACTTCAAGAAGTTCCCCCCCCCCTCCCCCTCGCATAATGAATTGACAAGACAGTCAACCGAAAATGGAGTGGAATATATATCACCGACTCTATGATCTTTATAGTTTATAAATTTACACCAAGACAAAGTTGGTATATATTTTCCACAGCGGAAATATTCAAGGAGTATTCAAGGAGTCTAGAAAAAATTGTGTCTAAATTTCAAGGGATTTTCAAGCGCCCTTGAAATCTAGATTTAAACTCCAGGAATGTTCAAGGTGCGAATAACGAAATTTAAATAACCAGTCAAGGTAAGTATAGCTGTGTGTACAGCGCTTTACATACGGAAATATCTCATGCTCAGTGCCATGGACAATATAGGCAATTTTGATTGAACTTCAAGAGATAATCAGTGCAGATCCCTTGGCCTTTACCCTGATCTTAACTCTAACTCTACCCTTACCCCTACGCCCTCACCCTCACTATGACCCCGATTCTAACCCTGACTCTAATCCCTTATCCTAACCCTGACCCTACCCATTACCATGAGAATGCTGACTCTAACGCCATACTGAAAACAATTATGACTAGCATCCTTACGCACATAACATGTTTTTTATATCCAGTCAAAGCATTATAATATCTATGGATTTCAACACTTTTTTTCCGCATATGATTAATTTATTTGTTTAAACAAATTTAAACTTAAATATTTTCCTGTTAGTGTTTTCACAGCCATTTATTTTAGTAAAGGAATGTAGGGAAATATATATAGAGCTCTGCTTTGGAAGCTAATAGTTTATCTGTGGATAGTCAATTTTATATAAGTGAACAAGAAATTGCAAATCAGAAGAACCAATTACCAGCTTTTGTCTTTGGTTTCTCAACGTGACTTGCTGCAGGTGCGACAGCAGGCTTGGTAGGTTCCTTTCGCGCCAGCATCGGCGAGGTCTTGTCTGCAGTAGGAGCTGCCATACCAGCAAACAGCACTTGACTGGCATCAGCCTTCTTGAGATACATTGCTGGTGCCCAGCCCTCACGACCTCGATACCTGGGCAAACACAAAGGCTATCAATTAGTTGTCTAAATGGACATATAATCCTAGTGTAATTGCAACTTCTATTCTCATTCTAATTCAAACTCCATTTCTCATTGTCATTGTCATTGTCATTGTCATTCTTATTCTAATCCTCATCCTAATTTAAAAAAATAAGTATAGAGAATAGTTCACTTGAGAATAATTAGAATTGTCGTTTTAATGATTTATTGTAATGCACTTTTCAATATTATTAGAAAATTTGCACACTATAAATTCAATAAAGTTAAAGTTAAAATAGATAAATTACTCCAAATCTTGACTTACTTTACCAGCCACCAACCATCAAAGTTCTTCTGAACAACTTCTACATATATGCCAACTTCTAGAGAAATTTCATCATCCAATTCGGCCTTGTAGATTGCAGTAGCAATGTACTTCTCTTCTTTAAAATAATGACAGAAACATACATAAAATCACACAAAAGAATAGATGTAAAGAAAATCAAAACTCTCAAGTGCATCTAGGCAGAACAGTATTTATACTGATTGAGTTACCCTGGTAAAATAAAGCTTAAAGGTATGGTATGGTATGGTATGGTACAGTATGGTATGGTATGGCATGATATGGTATGGCATGGCATGGTATGGCATGGTATGTTATGTTATTGTATGATATGGTATGGAATGTTATTGTATGGTATGGTATGGTACGGTATGGTATGGTATGATATGGTATGGTACGGTATGGTATGGTACGGTATGGTATGGTATGGCATGGTATGGCATGGTACCTAACACTAGAGTGTGCATTGACTGTATTTATATGTATAAGAAACAGCGTCAAATATCCCGAGTCCAGCATACCTTGCCCAGCTTCAAATCTTGCATTATGGGTTTCATCCTCATCATCTGGGCGCATGGCCTCAAGGTACGCAGCAGGCACCCAACCTAGTTCCTCATCAACATTGACAAACCACCAACCTGAAAACACAGTCACACTGGGATTGATTAACTAAAAGATGATGTGGTACATGGATGTTTTTTACTGTATAAGTGAAATAATTTTGCTGATCCCTTTGTCAGAGCTCTTTTGCTCTGATGAAGGATTAGTACTTGAAACATCAGCTCAAATCTACCACCCTCACTGCCGGAGTTCTTTAACACAGCCTGGTTGCATTTCTTACTCAATGTCTGATTCTTTAACCACTTGTAGATTCTCTTACACCTCATCTCTACTTATATAAGTTACTGGATCCTAGAATTGTAATACACATATGAATATACATGTAGAAAGTACACAATATAAATGTATTACCATTACCACTCCTGTGGCACTCAAGGCTTTGCCCCTACCCCCACCCCCTGAGATCTAAACAGTTAACATCATCAGAAGAGTGAAATATTACCGTTCTCATTCTTGTCGATAACCTCCACTATGTCCCCTGCCACCATGTTGATCTCGTTTTTGTTCTGTTTCTTGTAATCTGCCACAGCCACGTACTGGTCCAGCATCACAGGGTCTGAGATGACATCCACTGTAAGTGTGAGAGAAAACACACAATCATCGGTGATAACAGCACTATAAATACCTGCAGATCGGCCACACTTCTTTGTAGATTTAAAGTAGGTCCAAAGTTGAAAATGCTCTCAAAATGCTGGAAATGCTAATTCTGAGAACAGGAATTTTCAAAATGTCTGTAGAAGGGGGATGAGGTGGGGCTTGCCCCCAGACCTTCCTAGGAGCTCATGCCTTTGGCACTCATTGATTTTGCCTAAGTTTGGCCATGGGCATAGATGTGTCTGTCTGGCTATGGCATTGGTGTGTCTGTCTGGCCATGACATTGATGGGTCTGTCTGGCCATGACATGGATGTGTCTGTCTGGCCATGGCATTGATGTGTCTGTCTGGTCATGGCATAGATGTGTCTGTCTGGCCATAACATTGATGTGTCTGTCTGGCCATGACATTGATGTGTCTGTCTGGCCATGACATTGACCTATCTGTCTGGCCATGCCATTGATGTGTCTGTCTGGTTATGGCATAGATGTGTCTGTCTGGCCATGACAAAGATGTGTCTGTCTGGCCATGGCATAGATGTGGGTCTGGCATGACATAGATGTGTCTGTCTGGCCATAACATAGATGTGTCTATCTGGCCATGGCATAGATGTGTCTGTCTGGCCATGGCATTGATTTGTCTGTCTGGCCATGGCATTAATGTGTCTGTCTGGTCATGGCAGCATTGATGTGTCTGTCTGTCCATGACAAAGATGTGTCTGAAGAAAAGACAGGTACATGTAGGTAGACAGACAGACTGAAGCTTCTTTAGATACATTTTTGAAGCACTTGGCCGAACGGCTCAATACCTCATAGCTGGCACTCGTGGACTGATGTAACTATATACATGTATGCTTCAGGCTGGCGTCAGAATGTCATGAAAAATAATCGATTCAAGTTTGTTAGATCAGATCACATCCTTGGAGACCCAGTGGCCAGTGAATCATGTGATCCAGAGTATTTTTACTCCATGAAGACTTTGTCTTGGTGTTGTTTCGTTGTGTACAATTTATATTTGTATCTTCAGAAGCTATGATCATTAGACAATGAAAGTGTCCACACTAAATTATGGTTGGTTTATGATAGTATTTCAATTGATAGATATCTTTCCTGGCTGTCATAAAGCTAAGGTTGAATCACAGTTACAGAGAATAATGCAACATGGCTTGGTTGTCACGGTCAATCACCGGATGTAAGATTGGTGACTGCCACTAACAAAAGTCTGAGGAAGACACTAGTTTGAAAGAGCTGCAGAAGTCCAGAGCTGGACTAAAAAGCTTTTTATAGACAGGCCAATTTATTCCACTGTGCAAACCTGTGAGTAGTTGAATTGTGACATTCACAGATGACGTTGCTAATTAGACAGTACATGTACAGCACTGCTGTAGCATACCTGTTTCTTTCTTCTTTGTTTTTCTTTTCCTATCATCAAGATAAAATGAAAAAAACATTCAGTTATTATGTGTTTGGAGTTACCTGTACATTATAATATAAATTATTTATATGCGAGATTCATATGGACTGATATGAAAAAATTCCAGGACTAGTAGTACCATGAAATAGATTATTTTGCAATGTCCAGTTATTTGATCAAATTTTTAGTTTCATAATCTATTAGGTACTTCAAACACTGGTAACATAATCATAAAAAATAAACTGCAAACTGTAAACATGTGATATTTATAAGCCCCCCTGATATTGAGACCTCTCTCAAAATACGCTGAAGTCTTTCAGATCTTCTGAAAACAAGTTCCCCCTTCAAAAATAGGGTTGTTGGATTATACATGATTTATGTCATAATTAATTTACTTAAAGTATTAAATCCGGATCCTTTTTCAATAACATAAAATTTAAAGTATCTCACTCACTCATTTGGAATGTTGATGTCTTCTGGTACTGGTTCAAAGAATTTCAACACCATATCACACTGGGAAACATTGGATGGCAGCACGATCAACTTCTACAAAAAAAGACACATCAGCACTGTTGGCTACAGACTGACAGGCCTACTCACAATGACAAACAAAGATAAGAAGTAGAGGAGGATGAGGACGAGGATGAGGACGAGGAGGATGAGGAGGAGGATGAAGAGGATGAAGGGGAGGATGAAGAGGAGGATGAATGGGGGGGTGAAGAGGAGGATGAAGGGGAGGATGAAGAGGAGGATGAGTAGGATGAGGAGGAGGATAAGGAGGAGGGAGAGGAGGATGAGGATGATGATAAGGATGATGAGGATGATGATGAGGATGATGAGGATGTTGATGAGGAGGAGGATGAGGAGAATGAGGAGGATAATGAAGAGGAGGGTGAGGATAAGGATGATGAGGATGATGAGGATGATGATGATGAGGAGGATGAGGAGGATGAAGATGAGGATGATGATGAGGAGGATGATGAGGAGAATGAGGATGATGAAGAGGAGGATGAGGATAAGGATGATAAGGATGATGATGATGAGGAGGATGAGGAGGATGAAGATGAGGAGGATGATGATGAGGAGGATGAGGAGGATGAAGATGAGGAGGATGATGAGGAGGAGGATGAGGAGAATGAGGAGAACGAAGAGGAGGATGAAGAGGAGGATGAGGAGGAGGATGATGATGAGGATGATGAGGATGAAGAGGAGGATGAAGAGGAGGATGAAGAGGATGAGGATGAGGATGAGGAGGATGATCAGGAGGATGAGGATGATGAAGAGGAAGATGAGGATGAGGAGGATGATGATGATGATGAATATCTGACATCTTCAATGGTGAAAGAAACTAAAATATTTTGGTAAATGCTAATAAAAAAGCTTTTAAAAACCTTAAACATTTTTATCTATTTTGATCATCATCAGAAATAACAGATCAAAAACTTTTAAGGTTTTAAAAACTCTTTCAACATTTTAATACCAAATAAAATTTAAAAAAAGTACTAGTAACCCAGTCATTACTCATGACTCATAACTTATTCTGTACCATTGTAATAAACATAAGATACATTACCTTGCAGTATTCATTAATAGGTTCCATTCTTCTTAAAGCAACTTCCCTTACATTACTTCGACCAAAGATAATTTTGCCTAAAATATCAATTGATGGATTCAGTTAACTACCAATAGCAAGCAAAATGCTGCCCAGGGTTGCATGCATTAAATGTTTTGACATACGATTATGCTGGTTTTCAACAACCTCAGCAGGTTAACAGGTTTGAAACTGCAAATGTAGGTTTAATCCAGCCCACCAGAGACAGGTCACTAGTGACCTATGATGTACATGTATGTTGTACTCCATTTAACCCCACATTTCATTACCTCTGAGACAGTTAATATTGCAAAATAAAAGACTCATGCTGCTAGTTGAATTAATCTTGTGTGATTTAGTCTTGTGTGTTTTGTGTATGAGGTGAAAGATCATAGAAAATGGGGCAAACAATTTTAGGGCTAACAGTTGATGGGGGTCAACAATCTTGGGGTGAACAGTTGATGGGGCAAACAATTTTGGGATGAACAGTTAGCAGGGTGAACAATTCATAAGTCACTAACAACATTTTAATTAACTCTGTGAGGAAGGAATGCAAAATTTATTATCTCACCAGGCAAGAATGGCAGTGTCCGGTTTGATGGGTCCTTAACTCCTCCCTCCTCTGGAAACTCATCAATGAGTCGCATCTAAAGTTAAGTAAATTGTCCAAAGATATTTAGTTACCATACTGATACCGTAGTGTTTAGTTGTGTGTTGGGCTTATTGCCAATCCTTGCAGCCAGTTGAGCTGAATTGTGAATGACACAGCTCACGAGGTTGAACCAAAAGCATGTACAAGGCATCTCTGGCAGCCACTATACAGTCCATTTGTGACCTCGTGATCAGAGCAGTGTCAGCCTACAGCTAAATAGAATAAGCTGCATGTAGAGATACGGTGACAGCTAGACCACAACACCAACACTAGCCTACTCTTATCAATGAGTGACAAGTGTGTGGGTTCCTTTAAGTCCCCCTACAGAATGTCGAGAGACTAGACCAATGGCTTAACGTCCCTGTCCACGGACAGTGTGGCAAAAGAAGGTCGCACAAATACAGCCCTCAGGAAGGCTGGGGATTGAACCTGGGACCTTCTGGTTGGTAGTCAGAGATCTTAATGACTGAGCCAACCACAATCACCAGCAAGTTTAACTATATAAGTACAGATCACTTGACAGGTCTATATGTCATATATAATATATAATAGTAGCAGGAAGGTCCACAATAGGGTTCCTGAATCCTGCAATCCTGCCTAGTTTTTCACATCAATACTGTCATCCTGTTGTTATTGGGTTGTCAATCCCAATCCTGACACATAATTTTAAAGTTCTGACATTATATATAATTATATTCAGCTTTTGTGTATCTTGGTCTCTCGTGTATGATTCTGGAGGTTGTAAAGCATTGATATACAATGCAAAGTTGTGAAGTTTGCTAAAATGGCCTCTATCCTGCATCCTGTTCCAACTTAAAATCCCTAATCGGCTGCTAGCTTTTCTCATCAAATCCTGAACCCTGTCATCAAAATAAGGCCAATCCAGCATCCCCCAAAACCTATTGTAGACCCTGGCCTCTACTAGCTTACATGTACAGAATTGGGCGTACTATCATTGCAGGTGCTAAAGACTATTTTCCATATTTTTGACAAATTTGTGACACTTTAATTATATGACACTTATGGGACTTGGTCAGGACTTGATCAGATGTTAGAACCTTCGACTCAGATGCCTTATCAAGTCTCATCTAGATCCCATTCCTGTGTTAACTGATCAGAAAAGTATCATAAAAAAGGCAGAAATGTGTTATAAAACATGAGAAATCTTCAGCGCAGGCAAACAGTAGCACTTGCTGCACTGTAATTCTGAAAACAATCCTCTAATGCTGAATAATTAATTACATGTAAGTGTGATTAATAAGGGCTCAAATTGTACTTTGTATTAGTTTTAATTTCAACTGCAGGGGAGGAGGGGGGGAGGGAGGGCTTGGCATAGGTAAGGGCACCCCACCCCTAAGGTCAAGTGTATTACAATTTATTAAATCTAATTCAAAACTCCCTACGCAGCGAGCTCGAGGATTTCATTTAATAACACTGCATGGAACAAATAACTATGAAAAGTTTATCATAACCCCATTGCTATTATACCTAGATTGTTTTTAATTAATCTTTTAGAGAAAATTACATATTATTTTAAACTACATGTACCATGACCATCATAAGAAATTTATTTCGTGTGGAATTAATTCGATCGTGCACGGCATGCATGCATGAGCAGTGTTGAAATTTATTAGTACGATTAAATAGTATTTCACGAAAGCAACGCATTTCACTTTTAACGCAAAATGAAAGTTCGGAATATAGACTTCAACTCAACTACTCCAAATATAGCTATCAGGAAATAAATTCAGCTCAAGACCCACCTGCAAATCGAAGAATTTGCTGTATCTTCTATAAACAACATTCACCGTTCCATCTGACCACGTCGAACTTATCACAAACACCTAGGAACATATAAGAGATATTCAAGACTGACGCAATATCTTATAATCTCCCAACAAATATTTACTTGTGTGTATGAAGTGTATGAGAGTCTGAAATTGAGGAGGAGAGGGTTAAACAATTTCAGTTTCCGGCCACAAGTGTTTCACCGCGTTGTAATATACGCGGCATACAAGGTTGAGTTTAATGTTCAAATATATACATACGTAGTGTTTGCTGGGGACTCTCCTTTTCTGAACGTCCACAATTTTGACATCTGCTAGGGTTCTTCGACTCATGATGCATCATCAATAATTCACAACATCAATGAACTTTGCGAATTCGCTGAAGTTTTCGATCGAGGTACCGAAATTCCGTAAATAAACGCTGCAAATTCAAATTATGAGCCCGCATTCCTTCCGAGGGCGGTAGTTCACACAGGAAATGCGTAAACCCGGAACGAGCCGGAAGTAAACGAAAGTGCCAAAATAAGCATCTTTCTCTCAGATAGCTTGCTCGCAGGCTATTCTGATAGTAATACTGCGTGTCAGTGACAAAGTAGTCCAGCAGAACAGTTCCTGATTGTTACTTTCATTTTCAAAAATAGGTGAATCACTCGTGCTTCACATGTACGCACAAACACTACGAACCCTTTGCCTTTCCCCAGATTTAGAAATACTTTCACGTAAAATGAACATGTGGTACATGTGCTTTTAGATATAGAGCGAGTGAAACCCAGGGCTCAGCGCCAGAATGTCCGTTTCCTAATTTTAAGGGAAAGGCTGGCAGCTCTGAGCCTCCCAAATACAGCAAATAGAAAGCAGTGGTGTTTTAAGATTGGGCTCGCGCTCAGCTGGGACTCTTAACGGCTGGCTCTCATGTGCACGGCACGCGGTCCGACCACACCCTAACTGGTCCACTTTGAGACGCTGACTCGTGACTCTGACTCGTGCCGACGATAAAGGGGTACTTCCTAGTATAGCTACAGCCAGTTACTGACCTATTTCCACTTTCCGATATTTCTCATGCTGAGGCAAAAAATAGCAGTAGGTCCAAGCCTTTTCCCGTCGATTTGCGCTACTCAGCGTGTTGCCTCCTACGTACAACTTGGGGTCCCACAGAGATAATCCTTTTTAAAAAAGCTCTCGTACCTCAACGGCTCGCTATTCAGTGGGACCCACAAGGGAGCACAAGGGGGGAGGGGGAGAACTATTTTGTTGCAATTGTTTTATCGTACGCTCTTTGGCTACAATTTTTTTCGCTGTTCCCACTCATTATCTCTCTTTTTTTAAGTTTGTGTCGTGTAAATCAGCTATTATTTTCTCGTGTAAATTTTACTTTTTCGAAATAGACCTTTATGACGTTTTGAATGTCAATCAAAATCTTTATCTTAGCACGTTTTAAATACCAGAAATGGTAAGAGCAGGTCGAAGTAGGTAAATATCGAAAATTTGGGGGTTTTATCTAAAAAAATGCGACGCTGGCGAAGTTTTAAAAATATAAATTTTTACAGAGAATGTATGGCGAATTTCCATTGGACGTGCAAGCTTGCCTATGTCCTTAAAAGTTAGCTTTTCCACAACATTTGCAACCAAAAATATATCTCTCTGTAATAATGGGGCAACACGCTGATTCGAAGTGCCAGTTTTCAAAATGAGAATCACTCCTAAATCGCTCCAAATCACCCCAGAAGTAGACACAAAGCACAGTAGAGAGGTAAGCAAGCTTTATTTATATCATTTGTATCATTTACATCAATTTCCAGCTAATATACGAAATTTATATTTGCCATACAAAGTCTTATAATTTGAATTCCATAAAAGCTTATAATCGAATCACTCAAATGTACCTAGTACTAACTTTGAGCTTGGGTTGCCTGTGGTACATCCAGGGTCAGTCCGGTCGTTGCCCGCTCCGAATTTTCTCTCACCCCATGCCCAACAGACCGGCTGGTATCATTTGCAGGTTGCGGGTTGACCAGATCGGGGCTTCCAAGAACAGCAAACAGCGAAACAGCAATTTTCTACTCCTTAAAATAAAAATAAAATCCGAGTAAAGCTATAATTTTGATTTTGCTAAGAGCCAGATTTGCTCGTTGTGTGACCACCGCCAGTGGTTCGACAGAATGACCTTGTTGTCGCCGTCCATTTCATTCACAGCCATGAGTCTCACATGAACTATTGTTCCGAGCTTTTTTACTCCTTATACTTCAATTTTCGTCGCTTACTTCAAACAAACCACGTACAACGATGTGCAAGCATCTAGCCTTCAAGAATATATAAAGCTCTGTTACAAAGTCAACAACTTTTGTTGTTGTTGTTGTCAACTCCATTTTAATCTTTATTTACGAAGAGGTTTTGGTCCGCTCTGGAACTACAAGTTCCGCTGAGTGGCGAGCTGTTGGGTAGTATTCAGAATTGATAGTGTCCTCGTGTTGCGCTCTGTATTCTAAAATTATATGAGCACACTCTAAATCAACCAGCTGCATGGAACAAGATTCCTAAGAGATGCAGTGAAGAAAACCAGAGGTATTTTAAAATACCCTAAAAGCGACTATCTTCACATTTTAGCATCTGCCATGCCTCTGCCCTAGCCTGCGCCCTGCCCGCAAAACGTGTCCGAGGACTATTTATGGGACCATTACATGACTGCCTACATGAAGTACCTAGTTGCACAAACATGGCGGACGCGGAGCACGGAAAGTACAAGTTGTCTTGTACTCTAGAATATGCCAGTGTTGCTTGTAATAGGACGCCGCAGAGTGTTTCCTGGGGACAAAATGGAATAGTGGCCTTCGGTGCTAGCTCTTCGATTGCTTTATACCTTCCTGCGGTGAGCAAAATGATGCGTGTATGATCACATATATGAAAGAACCCACGAATCGAAACTACAACAGTCAACAATCATTGAATCTATCAACGACATCTTTGACATCAGCATGTCAGTTTTGAAGCCCTTTATCCAATCCTCGCTGACATATAATTGCAATCTTGCAGAAAGAAAACTCGTCGGGATCCATTCATTGTCTTTTGACTGGTCACAAGGAGAGAGTAAACTGTGTCAAATGGATACCTCTGCTACACCAAGGTATTATTGGCTGCGTGCGTTAAATTAATAAATAACGAAATACCGCAAAGTATTAAGTAACTTATCATAGAAAATTAACGCCCCATTGATTTCTTGGACCGTTAATTTTTGCAAGGTTAATATTTCCTATGTTTCAACAACACTTCTTGAAGCTCTCCTGTATATTTTAAAGAAAGTTGAAATTGTAAAAAACTATTGCAGCATTATGTGCTTGACAGACATGTACTGATCTATGTGTGTTTGTGTTTAGACCTAGAAAGGGAGTTGGTTTCAGGATCAACAGACAAATCTGTGATGGTATGGAACAAAACAGATGGAAGGGTGAGCAACAACAAGGTTTGCATTTGGATGTTAATTATGTTGGGGTAGGTGCAGGACAGAGCAAAGCAAGGCAGGGTAGGGAAACAAGTCAGATTGTAAACTACTTATCATTAGATTTTTTTGTTATTTATATAATACTCTCAACAATGAAGATTTTATAATAATTAATGTTTATAAGTGCTTTCTGAGTGCTTTTAAAATGCGAAAATACAGTAATTTATTAATAATTTTAACTTACTTTCATATTGCAAAGTGGTGTGCCAAGTCCATTCTCAAAGGTCACAATGGAAGTGTACATGCAGTTGTTGCAATGACAATCAGGATATCTGATGACGCACATGACAGCAGAACGCTAATAGTCAGTGCTGCAGCTGATGATACAGTTATTGTGTGGGATAGACAGGGCCAGTATGGTGAGATCATTTGAAACACACTTCATCCCCATTCATGTTCCATAGAATTTGCTGTTTCCAAGGGAAAGTATGTTATTTTATTATACCAAGGTGGGGGGAGGGCACGAACTGAGGATATTGAGGGGCACTCTACAGGTTGTGGGGGGGGCTCTGAAATGTTTGTAGACAAAAGAGGGGCTCTGAAATATTTTCTGAATCCTAAATGGGGGTCCCAAAAATATTTGCTTTTAACCTGGTAAATCTTCATGCCCCTCCCCCTCTGTATAATAAATGTACCTTCCCAAAATGCAACAACAACAGCAACTGTTGTCGTTTCCACCACTTATTATAATTAAATTAAAATACTACTATAAAATTATGAAAAAAATAACATACATGTAGATGAGGTTGCTAGGCATCCAAGTTCATGTATTAGCCAACAAAGCACAAGCAAGAGTTCTTCAACATATTTAATATTCAAGTTGAGTTCACTACAAGATACTAAAACAAAACAACCAGACACAAAATACATGTCTAATTGAACTTCTAAGAACCAAATTTTATTCATGAAATATTGCCAGGTACTGAACTTGGGTGAACTGAAGTGAAAGCAACAAAATTTGTCGAGGGAAAGTGTAAAGCCATTTGTGTCCCAATTTGTCTGTTACAACTATTTCTATGTGATAAAAAGTATAACACAGGGCTTTTCAGTGCTTTTTATCAGATGGTTTTCACTGTTGTCATGAGGTACACTTTGACCATGTGGTACAAATAGACCAATCAGAATTGTTGAAAGATTATTACAGCATACAAAACTTGAACATTAATATAAATTACTGAATATTAAAACCATGATTAGATGGACTGTATACTATAGCGGCAGACAGCAGTGTACCGAGTCTTTTGATTTAATCTCTGTGTTAAAATTGCAATAGCAGCATATTTGAATGTAATTATTCCATACGTAAAGTGTACAATGTAAATGCATTATTACCATTACTATTATAAGCTCTGTATATAATTATACTTGACAAATTTGTAAGGGGTCTTGATGGGTCTTATAACTGGAATGATTTAACCTACATTTTTGACAATATCTACCGGTATGTTGCCCTGGCATTTATTTTCATAAATTTGCTGTTCTTATACAGGAAACTTTAAATGCAAGCAGTCAATTTTGTTGAGCAGTGGGTGCAGTTCCACACTAGCCCTCACTTTGTCACTTCTTCCTGATACACAAGGTAAGTATCAGGCTCTCAGCAACTTTTAAAACGGACATAACTTTGGAATTTCACCTGTAACAAGAGAAATCAAGTACACTCATCCACTTCACTACTTGTGACAATTTCTGATGTTTACAGCTGTAGTATCTACTTGTTACACCAGTCCTGTAACTGGTGTTATATATGTGTATTTCCTTATTATGTTTAAGCATTACAATCTCATGCTGATAGATAATTATTATTTTGTATATAACAAGGAGGAGGACTTGGAGGCTATGGCTTATGGGTTCAATTGAGAACCTTGACCATGCTGTCATGCTGATATGAGATATGGGCAGCATTAATTGTTTTCAAATGAAATGCAAATATTTGGGGAGGTGATATTTAACAAATGTTTAGAAAAAGAGGAAGGGTAGCTGGGAAGGGGGTGGAAAGGGTAGGTGGGGAGGGGGTGAAAAAGGTCGATGGGGAGGGGGTGAAAAGGATAGGTGGGGAGGGGGTGAAAAGTGTAGGTGGGGAGGGGATGAAAGGGTAGCTGGGAAGAGGGTGAAAAGGGTAGGTGGGGGGCGGATGATTTGTTATGGCAAGAAGCCATGCTATGTAATTCCCCCTTTATCTG
>JANVCK010168857.1:0-10935 GCA_026546655.1 Epizoanthus illoricatus
TACGTACTTGAGAAGACTTTCAATGCATTTCGCGCATCTTAAAGGCATAGGAATTGGGTGCAGGTTATGTCTAGGTAAATGAAAGGGGTACCTTTTTGATAAAAAAGGGTAAGGGTTTGAATCTCGGCGTGGAGCCCCCCCGTACGAAACTTTATTGAGTACCCCCCCCCCCCCACCGGGATGGAGTCACGCAAGCACTTGGAACATTGGCACTGAGAACACTCAACCAAAATGGCGGGCAAGATAGGAGTAGCGTTGTTCTTAGCCACATTGTTTGTCGCTTTCATCACCAAAACTTTGTAAGTATCTCTGTAGTATTAAACGTCTCGTAAAATTGTCAGTTTATAGAGTGATCCTGCGAGTAGAATGAGATCCAATCACATTACAGAATACTGTTTCCAACCGGTCGCCAGCTGACCGAGCTGGAGACACCCGCATTTACCTATTAACAGCAGTTGCCAGTATAGTAGTTACCATATCTTACCTAATTTTGCAGTTAATATTAGTGTCTTTTGTTGTTCCTGATACACATTCTGCACTAGTATTACAACCACTAGTGCTTCACATACATCTGCAGTAATTTAAGGCTGATCCATTACAGACTAGAATACATGAACGTCAATTGCAATGCATGCCTGATCTCATGTGATCTGAGCATATAGTGTTGTGGCAGTTACAGATCTAGAGAATGTACCATGCATCTAACCTAATTTCTCTCGGTTGCACTTCTCTCGTGAACATCAACATATTTGCATTCTGTGCTCAGTTTCTGCTTTCTCCAATGAATAATTAGGCTAATTGCATTACTTGCAATTGCATGCATGGTAATTAATGTGCTGCATCCTGGCATCACCTCTGGAAAACTACCAAGTACAAAAGCCAACTGCCTCCTTTCCTGTTTGCCAATGGTTGTAGAGTTTATACGTCATGCTACCCAAAACCCATGGTCAATAATTATTTAGAATAGCATTACTTCCTTTGAAACCGATACTTACCTTTGAAGATATATTGATCAAAGTTTTATTCTACACAGAATAAAAGGTGGATATTTCAAAGTCATTTTAAATCACTCTCCTGGGCTGTGCAGGCTGTACAAAGGTGAGACAGGACTGGCCACTTGTAACTGTTCTATGTCACATGGGTCCACAGGGTAGCAATCAAACAATCAGTCACCATGGTGATGATTAAGCCTAGGATGCAAGATCTATCTTGTATTATTAGCATCAACACGTATAGGAGAGGTGTTAAGCTTAAGGTTATCCCCTGGTTTTGCAGTGTGGAGCTCTACTGTGCATGATGTAAAAATCTCGATTTCTGTGAATTATTATAATTCACTACATAACTGCATATTGCTCATTCTAACTCATATCTAATTTTGCAAATGGAAAATATACTAAAATAGACTTATCTTCAAACCTGAAGATGTACAAGTTGTACAAAAACGTTAATGTTTGTAAATTCCTAAATCAAACTTTTTACCTTGATAGTTTTCAGTATGAAAATATATTAATCTCTGCAGTTTAAAGATGTTTTATAGAACTCACCCCAGTTTTCTCTTGGAAAAACATAGTTTTAAAGCTGATTTTGGCATATATTATGTACATTATCTTGCAAATGGGCATATATGGGGAAAAGTTTTGGAAAAATCTAAAAAAACAAGAAAGGTATTTGCAATAACTGTATTGTTTTCTTGGGTTTAGTAAGGTAATGGTAACAACAACTTTTACATGAAAAATACATGTATTTAGTATAGTACATTTTTGCCAAATATCTAAAAAATGCTTTGTATAAACCCAGGACTGTTTATTCTGACTGTTACTTTTTAATATTTTTGTTATGTTTTTAAATTTAATTTTGGTAACTAGTGCAAATGATGCAAGTACAATTTAAACATTTGGATTCCATTGACAAAAAATACTTTAAATAGGGGGAACAGTGGCTCATCATATCTCTTTAGGTAGCATGGGGACCCCCCTTTTTATTTCATTTTTGAAGTTCACTTTTATTGAATAACAAATGAGTGAAGTTTGAAAAAGCGTAAGTTCATGTTCTATTTCAATGGAATGACTTTAACCTTGAAGCTACCGTGAGTAAAATATTGACAGAAAAAGAAAGAATCTAACTTCGAGAAACCAAATCAGGAAATTAGTTAGTTCCGAACTTGCAGATCTCAAGACAGATAAAAAAATTAGATAATTTCTCAAATTAATGTAGTAGAAAACACTGTTGAAGATGTTCAGTCTAGACTTGCCAAAACTGAAGCTGAAAATAAGAGTGTGCAGGGTAAGGTCGCTTCGTTATCAGAACGTAATACAGCATTATAAAAATCACTTGTCAACAAATCCGCTGAAATTGATAAATGCAAATCAGACTTTGCCGACTTTAAATCTCAACACAATAATCGGATTACAGATCTTGAAAACAAACACAAAATGCAAATAACAGAACTTGAAGACAAAAAACAGATACAAATCACAGAAGAATTAAGAAGAATTGCGAAGTATTACGAATCCGTTGACAAAGTTTCCGTTTCCTCATATCATATAAACAGTGTTGACATTGACAAGTTGTGCCCGAACAGAAGGCAGTATGAACTGGCTGTGGTACGAAAGGAGATAAACTGCACCACAAAGAACAGGCTATCCGTAAAGTTTGGACGTGTTATGGGCATCAAAATCACCTCCCAACAACTCATTTTTGGATACGTCACAAGAACCATCATTCATGAGTAAGTCGATTATTACCTTTATTCTCGGTTTCTCTTTTTAAAATGGTCACATCCCAGCATGCTAGCAAATATAGATCGAAACATTGTTCATTGTTCACTTTTGTACTTTGGTCAACCTGCGTCAACCTGCAACCTGCAAAAGGCATCAGCTGGGTGTGGAGGTCCTGCCTCCCTTACCAGTAGCAACCACTGTCATAGCTGTGCATAGCATGGCTATGCTTCAGATACTGCCAAATAGTATGCATTGAATAAACTTTCTCGCCATCACGATTTGACAAAATCTCGGCACATGCAATCTTGAAATCTACAACATAAGTTAGATTAGATGTGCAATTTTGCTGTCATATCAGGCCGTATAATTAAAGCTTTTTTGTTGTGGTTTGCTTTCTATTGGAGATTCAACGATTATTCAATTATCAATGCAGTGACCAATATGAGTTGGAGAAACTGTAGGAGGAATGTAAAGTTAGCATCGGGAAGCGCTGTCAACTACTTCACTCAACACCAACAAAAGAGATTAGACAACCTTGAACTTTCGTTTATGTGTTTTGATAGTTTCGTTTTGGTTTGGTATTGTGATAATAAGTGTGTTTAAATTTGTAATAAAATGT
Source organism: Epizoanthus illoricatus (assembly GCA_026546655.1). Taxonomy (NCBI): domain Eukaryota; kingdom Metazoa; phylum Cnidaria; class Anthozoa; order Zoantharia; family Epizoanthidae; genus Epizoanthus; species Epizoanthus illoricatus. The sequence continues at coordinate 3,340 of JANVCK010168857.1, forward strand.
AATAAAGAGGCGACGAGAGCGCATATCCTACACATACATGATTTGCCCATAGCCAGTGCCCTCTACCACCAGTCGTGTAGTATCAACTTCTAAACAAAACAAACAAATGCTGAAACAGCGCACCTCACAGCCTGAATACACAAAAACCAAGATCGGTCGCCTGAAAGAAGAGTAAAAACTGGGAGCTTTTCTAACAGTAGCAAATTTCTGTGAGAAAACGATGAGATGTCGGGGCCTAGGGCTGCACCCACATGACGACTAAGCTGAAAGAGCACTTTGGCAAAGAGGTAATCATAACAAACATAAATGCGACCTTCACAAGCACATATTCTGCAGGAATTCCATTCTAAACAGAAAAATGTAGGCATAAACACAAAATCGTCTCGAGCAAGCTACAGTTTTCAATACAGATTCTGCTGCTGAAGATGTTGTGAAGGCCGGAGAAAATGCTCTTGTTGCTTTGTTGAATGGGAGACCGGGAGAGAACCTTGGCTTAATGGTCTGAGATACAGATGGTATTAAGAGAAGGTAGCAAATGGGAAGGCCCAAGTCCAGCCATAAAGCTTACCCCTGTCATCAGCAGCTGTGAGATATCACAGCCTTACAGTTTATCTCTGAGTGAAACAGTGGAAAGACGAGCAGGCAGTATGGTAGTAGAGCAGTGGGCCCGGACATTTGCACAAGACCAGATAGCTCTATTGATGATGGACCAGTTGTCTGCACCCCAGTCCCTCCTGCACATAGTGCGATGTATCTGCTCCGCAGATTGTCGCAGGTGCACATGTCGCAAACATAACCTTGAGTGCTCTCCTGCCTGTGGGAAAATTCACGGAATTTGAATTAAAAAAGGGGGGTCCATCAAAAGGAGAAAAAACCAGCGCCAAAGGCCTAAGTTTCTGGGGAAGTCTTATGGCATGTTCCCCTGCAAAAGTTTAAAAATTAGGGCCTCTAATGAAGCATTTCCTGCAATTTGAGAGCATTTTCTTTGCTTTAGACAGTAAAATTGTCCATAAAAATGTGACTCGATGGAAAAGGGGGACACCGGTCCCCACTGGCTGTCCCCTAGTTCCGCCACTGGATTTTTTCAGTAAAATACCACATTGTTTTATGATGGCAGTATAAGTACATTAAATCATCTTGAATTACTGCTACGTTTGGACATTCTGCTGAGGGAAATCAGAATTGGAGGAGACAGAATCCAGTGTGGAAATAAAACTGAATCAGCTGGAAATGTCTGCAAAGAGAACAAACACTATTATCGATTTGGTAAGTGGGAAGCAATTGAGCGGCAGTGTACAGTGCTAAAATCCATTACAGATGAGATAAACACAATGAGAAATGCAGTGGAAGCAAAGAAAATATGGTCGAAGCCAAACAAGAAGTTGACAACATTGTACAATTGAACAACAACATTAAAGCAAAACTAGCTGAGGTAGATGATGCGATTGAGACAACACACAAGTGGCTCGACGATTGTAAGAAAAAGGACAAAATACAAGCTCAGGAAAAAGAGTGAAATTTCAAGAGAAGCTTCACAAGACGAAATTGAAATACAAGGCAGAACTCCAAGTGGCAAAACCCAACAATGCCATGTCAAATCACCAATTGCCAGCATAAACTAGTGAAATGAGTGAAATGGAAGAATTTTCCTCTTGAAGTAAACTACTACATATACAAAGGTATTAAGCTCTAGGCCTGCAAACCATACGGTGTAAAAAGTTTTCAGGAGATAATTTTTACAGAAAACCCTGATTAGTGTATATGCTGTTTTGTTAATTTCCAAAAGTAATTCCAGAGCCAACAGCAATAAAATATTGCAAAAATTGAACCAGCAAAATTTCCTTCCTTACAGTAATTTCAGAGGAACTGTTGTTAACTTTAGATTTTACAATAAATTAGTAACATTTTCTACTAAAATTATGTACATACGACATCTTGCTGTTGCACTATGTATTTTCAAAATCGCATTTTCAAGTGTAGTTTTCTAGATCGTAAATTTTTAAATAAATTAACATTGAAAGTATTATCAAGAACTGGTGAAATGTATTGGTTATTTGATAACTTCTTGACGTTTTAAATACAGTTTGGTTACTCCAACTTGTGTTTAGTAAAGTCCGTGATATATTGCTCAGGGCTGTTTCTCATTTTGGTGGTCCAAACATTAACAAATCAGGTTATGCAGTACACAGAATTTCCGGAAAACGTGCCAAATATTTCAAGTTTCGATTATATAGTTTGACAGCCTTATTGCAAATACAAAATCGTTTTCTGTAAGTTTGTTGATTGGAAAGAATCAAATGAACGTTAGTCATACAACTGAGCGATCATCTGCCGTCTGCTACCAAAACAGGAAAACAAAGGAGATTGTCAGCCATAGTCGCACACAAAATCTTTAGCTGCCAGAATGGCTTACCCTCATACTACAATACATTAGCGCAGTTGCATAAATACATAAAATGGATCATTCTGACAGAAGTGGCATCCAGCAGAAGTTTTGTTAACTTGACGAATACGCCTATGAAATATACTACTAAAGCGTTATGACTGTAGTAAATCCTGTTACTTTTTAGCAGCAAAATCTAGGGAGTCTCATGTTTGGGAAGAATTTCTAATTTTTGACAGTTTAAAAAAAACAAATTTCTCAGTACCACAACATATGCAGAAAAATTGCAACTATTCAAATTTCCATCACGATTCTAAAGTACTGGCTTTATGTTGGCACTCTTACTCTCATTGGCAAAGCAGCAAATTTAACTATAAAACTGGTCTCGCATTGTTTTGTTCACAGATTTCCTACAACAAATGTGTAACTAGAATTTCATCAAATGTGGGTTTAGCAATTTTTTTAGTTTTGAATAGTAATTCACTTTTCCTATTTTGTTATCGATTTTGTTATTGATCTTAACTATTACTCCAAAGTACTTTTGCAATATATAAATATTAAAATATATATAAATATATATAATATATAAATTGACAGTTATGCTTTGAAAATGCAGTCTTTCTTTACAAATTATGTATGAGACGAGCAATACTGATCAACTTGGGATTCAGGTCACAGATAAGTAATTTAAAATCAATGTTGATGCTCTGCCGAAACACGAGAAGTTCGACAAGAACTGCAGCAACAAATGCAAATCCTGGAAAGAATGTGACCCCACTGATCGGCCCCACCAACCAAAATTAGAAAACAAATGGAATTATGACAGAAAACAGAATTCGCGAGTCAGAAATGAAAGTGAGCGACACAGTAACCAAATGAAGAGCAGGTTCACTCTAGAATTTGTTCCACACCTACAACACTGTAATTGCTGAAGAAAATAAAGTTACACTCAAGTCAAGTGCTTCACATTTCAAGAAGTTAGCAAATAAGTAAAGTGAAGATGAGTGGGAAGCTGATCGCCTGTCATTAGAACCAGTACAGCATACCGAAGGTCACACAAGGTACGAGAATTAGCAATCTTTAACTCACTGCTGATACGATTCGACCAGGACTCGGAAGGCAACAAGAGAAAAGGCAATACCAAAGGCAAAAGCAATACCTTTAATATTATTCAAGGGAACCAAGAGACCTCAAAGTTAGGATGAGGCAGCTCTGAAATTAGGTTTCACAATGGTACTGTTGCTCTAGCCTGAAGGAAAACAAGTTAATACATTTGTTTTCTACAGTCCATTCACAAGCCCAAGTGCCTAATGTTCAGCAAAAGAGAAAGCTGCATACTGGGGAATATGAGTATGATGATGTCCCTGATAATGCTATTATTGAAAAAGAATATAACACAAACATGGGGGAGTCGACAGACGTGTTCAGCTAACACCACTGTAAAGAACAGCCTGCAAATAACCCTCGCCCCCAGCAAACCAGTAAAGGCCTGTTTACACTAGCAACGTTTGATGCAATTCTTGTTTCCATTTCTACTGCAACTTTCTTGCACTCACGCTGCAACTTTAAAATGTGCATGTGAACCGGTTCCAATTTCAGTGTGATTTGGCTGTAATTTTAAAAATAAAGAATAATAAAGAATAATAAACTACAATTTATAGAGCACACTTATTCTTAAAGTTCAAGGCGCTTCACAATATAATATAAAAGTTAAAATTGTTAAGCTATAAACCTATTAAACTATAAAACTGTTAAAACTATAATGCTATAAAAATCATATACAAGAATTAAATATTGCTTAAAAAATTTCCTGCAAATGCTATGAAATACGATGATAGTAAGTAGCGTTTTTTACAACTGAGCATACACACATATATTGCAAACAAAGACTGCATCTATAACATGTTGCAAACTATTTGATGGTTTTTTTAGATAGTTTGTACGTCTGTTCTTGCTTAATTCCTTTCTTTAAAATTCGCAAAATACAAGAAGGTGCACTCACTGGTGTTGTTGGTGTGTGCCTTCCAAATGCCACTGCTGATGATAGAAGAAGATGAAGACAATGCAAAAGTGTATGCATCAAACCATGGCTTGCTAACCAGGAAGCGGAAGGAAGGAGCTGGAACACAACCAAGACTGGACCTTGCAAAGAGACAAGAATGACAATATCTCCCACGGAACAACTGGCAGTGACTCTATGTTTTCTCATTACTGGGGAATCCTACACAAGCCTCCAAAACCAGTTTCAGATCGACAACGGAACTCTATCTTTATTAATTCCTCGGGTCAGTGCAGCAACCTCCAAAAGTACTGGTTGACTATGTTAGATGCCCAAGCAGCATGGAGCAATGGGAGGAAATATCCGGTAACTTCCGTTTTAAAGTGCCCCCCCCCCTCCCCCACTGACATTGAATTGTTGGCCTCCATATAGAAAATAGAATTGTCAGTGTTGAAACAACAACCAAACTGTTAATTTAAATATGTATAAACCGAACTACAGTGTAACATTTATTATTCCAATTTTCAGATAAGAGGCAGATAGAGACAGAAGCCATAGCATTAGACAAGCTGGCTTTAAAGAAAGGCACACCAGAATTAGTTGTCGAGAAGGACATTTGTCATGTTCATCGTGAAGAAAGAGCGGGTGTAGCAGAGGCCAGTGATGATGGTCTAAGTAGACATGTGGTGGAGGCCAGTGATCACTGAGAAAGTAGATGAGTGGCAGAGGCTGGTGATCATGGTCAAGCTAGTGATAATGGTCAAGAGAGACGTGTGGCAGAGGCTGGTGATAATGGTCAAGAGAGATGTGTGGTGGAAGCTAGTGATCATGGTCAAGCTAGTGATCATGGCCAAGAGAGACGTATGGCAGAGGCTGATGATAATGGTCAAGGGAGACGTGTGGCGGACGCTCATAATAATGGTCAAGAGAGACGTGTGGCAGAGGCCGGTGGTTATGGTCAAGAAAGACATAGAAGTCTTCGCTTTAGATGAGTAGATCTTCGTTTTATACCAGTTTACCCTTTGTTTTAGACAAAGGGGTCTTTGTTATAGACCAGTGGATCTTCGTTTTCAACCATTGGGTCTTCGTTTTACACCACCGGGTCTTCGTTTTAGACCAGGAGGTCGTCGTTTTAGACCAGTAGGTCTTCGTTTTAGAACAAGGGGTCTTAAGTCTTTGGTCTTCATTTTTAGGGTCTTCACTTTACATACACCCTAGTTTCTCCCAGTTTCAGACCAGCCAAGATGCATGCACCAAGCACATTCTACTGATCAGTAAAGAGATACCTGCACAGTAATCCACATATACAACTACTTACCATCTCCGTCACTTCTATCTTGGCCAGGCTCTTCAGCTTTCCATGACTTAGATAACATTCAAGTTCTCTACGGACATGGTGCCAACAGCTTTGAGTGGCCCGGAAGGGGCAATATTGATGCTTCCCACGCCAGCTGTGTGTTCTATGACCCCGTGGTACGTGTACATGTCTTGCCCAGTTGCTGGAGAATAGTTTATTACACAAAGCAAGCCAGTGCAACTTGTTGCCTATTTAAAGACATTTACATCCTATATACTTAAATAAAAGTAAATACCAAAAAACCTCATTCATTATGGTATAAAAAAGTCTTTGAATTTCCTCTCCGAAACATTTACAAGGGATGCTGTTATGGTATTCAAGTGTTTGAATAATTTAGTGCCTACTTATCTTACCAATAAACTGTCCACTCGATCACAAACTCATAACCACTGAACTAAGTACAATGATCACCTAAACCTCTGCCTCTGTCGCACCTCAAAAATTCAGCATTCTTTTTTCTTCCATGCCGTAAAGCACTTAGCGCCTAAACCAAGAACTCTAAAAAAATTAAGAGTTCAAGAGAAATATAAAATGAGAAGTACAAGGAAAGTAAAAGAACACATTACAGTATTTTAACTTAGCCAGAATTTATACACTAGATATACACTGTTTTTACCTTTACTTATAGTTGTAACTCTTATATTGTAAATATTAGATTACCCAGGCAGATATATAGTTTAACATTTGTAAATTGGGTATGAAAAACCACGTGTGGACTAACTAATAAACTATTGTATTGTATGATTGTATCGAATACTGTGGAATGCTCCCAGTACAAACATTTATGCTGGTAGAGTAGTTTTCTAAGAAAAACTAGGTTTTCTACATCGGCAAGTAGGCCAAGCCAAACTATGGGATTGATCAACCAAAAGTTGATATGTAATGTTTTTGGCCGTGAAGGTGAAAGGTTTCAGCTGATGCTTCGAGTGTTCTCTTGCTCTGATGAAGGGCTAGTGCTTGAAATGTCAGCTGAAACCTTTCACCCCGTCATGGCAAAAAACATAACATATCAACTTTTAGTTGATCAATCCCATCACTAGTACTAAATGGTTCTGCATTGTTTTCAGTTTACAGGTGACTTCTAGAGAATGAATAGTCGCAAAGTACAATTTATGTGCTGTGATGTCTGCCGAGCTGGAAAACATCAGAGAGAGGTTGTAGTGTAAATGATTTAATGCACTAGATTATGGTAACTTTTACAAAGTTATGGAGAAGCTCAATACAGTGGAAAGTCAGATGGAATCAATAACAACTAAGTTGCAGCATAGAAAGAGCCCTGACTTCCAGGACGATGTGGCTGCTAACACAAGCTGCACTATTTGCCGAGAGACATAGGGCCCACCAGTTCGTCAGTCAATCTGCTACATAACAATCCTTGGTTAGAACGTGGTAGTGAGTATCAAGATTATTTGATCACGAGAGGCTATAATCCGATATAAGCCCAAATCATTGTCCCGAAAATCTCTATTAACTCCCAATCCCAAAAGCATTTTGCCAATAGTGTTTGATTTCAACCCACACCTCCCTGACATCATCAAAGACAATTTACATATGCTTCGCGCTTCTCCAGTTTTGGAGGGCTCAATAAGCAAGACAAATTTCATGCTAAGAATAGAATTTCAATACAACAGATAATTCATTAGTCCACCTTATCGCCCACCACTTGGCATATTTTAACATTTTCACGTTTTTATTGCAATAGTAGCAGTTACCATCTTTTATCTAACATATTTAGTATTATTAGCATTATTGTTTTTCAGTGTATATTCCATTGTAATAGTTTAGCTGTTCCAAGTATTTTAACGTATATCAACTGAAGAAGCCATCAACTACCCTTCTACACAATTTATATTCATA
>JANVCK010168968.1:0-10934 GCA_026546655.1 Epizoanthus illoricatus
TCAATCCATTCCCAGCTAGAACGCTCAATCCATTCCCAGCTAGAACGTTCAATCCATTCCCAGCTAGAACGCTCAATCCATTCCCAGCTAGAACGCTCAATCCATTCCCAGCTAGAACGCTCAACCCATTCTCAGCTAGAACGCTCAATCCATTCCCAGCTAGAACGCTCAACCCATTCCCAGCTAGAACGCTCAATCCATTCCCGGCCATAAGCAAGCTAAGAGTCATGATGGAAGAGAAAGAACATGTCAATAGATATATGAAGCATCATCAGTAGTAAGGTTTCACAAATTAGCAAACGGAACTGATGGGAAACATGCGGCCACTGGCCATGGCTTTAAGTACAGGAAATTAGTTTCAAATTATCTGGGGTTATGACCTGGGGAATAATGAATTATAGTGTTTTTAAACAAGGAATACTGATGAATAACGACAAAAAATGATAAACATGTGACCCCCCCCCCTAGAGAAGGAAGCGGAAGCACTAGAGGTTTTGATCTGTTCCGTTCCGTCTTCGTTTTATAGTGTTTGTATGGACTCTGGTTCTTCCGTCTACGTCGGATTTAAGTGTTGCCTTTTCAACGACAAATATTCAGTTTGTACCAATGAACAGAAGTATTGGTATCTTTAATTTTCGGCACTGTGATTGAAATGCACTACATCGCGAATGAAACAAAAGCAATAATGACTTTCTACGAACTATTTCTACCAATTGTAAACAGGCCATCATGGGCTCCTGACAGACGTATAGCTATTTGAAATGTCCCGATTCAAACAATAGACTGAAAACGAAAGGACTTTTTGTAGCTTAAATTTCGATGAGACATTTGTAATCATTTATAATCGCTGCAGATCAACGACAGCGGTCCAGTCCAAAGAACTCGTCCATGTTATATATATAGTCTATATCACGTCTGTACGCGAACTTTATGTTTATGTTTATGACTGTATATCAATCAGATGTCTTTTGTAGTACTTTTGTATTATTATTTTTTCTCGATAAGCTTTATACTTTTTTTATTAACTTTGAATCGTTCTTTTAACAATGAGTGCGATTAGAGTAGTTGTAATCAACTAGGGAAGGAGCTGTTTTGTAGAATGTTTTAGGAGAAACCACCCACCCAGCTTGGAACAAATGTTAGTAAAGATAAGGAAAACCAAAGTTAACTGAAATCGTTAAATATTATATGCATTTTAAAAACGTATGCGCGTGTATACGTACATGTATGTCAAAAAAGCGAAGAAGGGTGCGGGCAACAAGCAAAACCAAGGCGATACTGAAGATAAACAAATAGAAATAACGTTTTGTATTGTACTGTTTTGTATTTATTGTATTGTATTGTATTGTAATCTAATACATTGTATCGTATCGTATCGTATTGTATTGTATTTTATAAAATAAAGCAGATATAACGCGCATTCTGATTGGCTGGGGTGACGTTCTCTTTTACTCAATATAGATCATCATGCTACGTCACAACATGATATCTACAATTAGCGTTTGTGCAAGCAGCGATTGTCAAAAGAGTTTTCCACAAGTAATGATCCCGACAGATTCCCTCACTTTTGAGGAGACTATTACACCCTAAGTATTTTCGGAGTAAGAAGCATCACTGTATAGAACTAAAACAATGCAGCATTTTTTAAAATAAAATTGTGGTTTATTGATTCGCAAAGGAAAGAGACAAGTTACCGGCTGTTCATCGAAGGCCAGTCAAGTGATGTTTACAATCACAAATCTGCCATCCAAACATCAATGTTATCTGATACAAAATACATAGAATTTCTCAACAAACGGCTGACTCCTCTTGTTACCCGGATATTACCAGTTTAAGGAAAGTGTCTTTCTAAATGAAATGTTCAGACAATGTTGACATCACTATGAAAAGGTAAATATGTGTACAAAGCCAACGAGCAAAAGACAAGGAGAGGAATCTGGCACAAGTCGAATCTGTGACGTCTGTGATTGGTCGAATTTCATTTCCGGAATCACTCCGACCAGGGCAGCAGACGCGTGCGAAAATGTCACCTCGGCCGTTGACACAAAAAATACAAAGTTTGGGCAAAATCAGAGAAGTAAAACGGGCATTCCTAATTTTCTCCGACACGACAGCAGATGAACTGTTTTAAAATCCCTCAGCCCTATGTTTAACTTTAAGAAATGAAACAGTAACGGTTACAGAAGACGACGGGTTTCCTGATGTAATTTGTACAAACCGTTACAACCAAATGATTTGCAAACCAGATGCAGGCAAGCTCAAAAGACAAACCTTGCTTTCTGATTCGAAAGAAAATGCTTCTTCTAAAGCCTGTACTGGCAAGTGATGTTTCACTTCTCCAAGTATATCAACAACTGAACAAGCGAAATGAAAATCCTGCAAAGCCAAAGCGACTGACGACTGAAAATCCAGCGAATAAATCGCTCGCCTTCTCGACACGCTAAGCACGCTACAGCAGAACAAGCACGGCAAACAGTACACTGTCACCGTTTTAAGATATAAAGTTACAACTCTACGAGGTCGTTTACTAGTCAAATTTATTAAATCAATAAATGAGTTGTTCAATATTGTTAGTTGCACTGTAATTCACTGACTCACCACTTTCGATAGCCACTGGACGTTAAAATGATCCTCGTCAAATACAAGTATAAATATACAGCATGGTCAGTTTAGTAAACTGGAGAATAGGGTAAATTCTTGCACCCGCTCTTGTTCACAGCCGACAATCGCCAGCATAATTCACGTACAAGTATCATCCGATTGCCCACTGTGATTGTCCATTGAATTTGAAATACAAAGCGACGTACGCGTCTCTCTTCTCCATGGCAAATTCCAGCGCTTCCAGTTGCTTTTCCATAAAGTTTCAATGTCTATTCCCCTCGCATCATAAGCAAGTGTTTCACAGCGTTAATAAAACTCATAGTTCTGCTTGTAAATGTAGATTTGCGATCGGAATAAACCCACGCCAAGAAAGAAAATACTCGAGGAAATTCTTTTTACACGATCATGCACAGTGCGTACGGTCACGTGACAAAATTGACTTGTGCCAGATTCCTCTCTCCCTCTCTCTTCCCTTCCCCCTTCCCTTTCTCCCACCCCGAGGAATCTGGGAACGAGATTAAGGAAACAGATGAGCTAACGGCCTCGCAAGACTTTTTCGGCTCAGCTGTTTCCTGTCGTGTGCGGTGAAATTTTGGTGAGAACTTTGCCTCGCGAGGTCGTGAGACAAATATCTGTCGTGCTTGGTAATTTTTGTCTCGAGAGGCAAATTCCTCACCGTGTGCGAGAATCTAGCTCAGCTAGATTTATCGATTAGCCAATGAAATCACATGGCTTGCTCACGTATTTCGAAGTTGAACAAAATAAAAATGGCCAACGACATTGTTGCCGTGGGAAAGCTGCCTCTATAACAACATGAGCAGGAATTGGGCATTTGCCTCGGGAGACAAAAAATATCAACCTCACGGCCTCGCGAGGCAGGTTTCTCACAAAAACTTTGCCGTACATGAGAGGAACTGGCTGAGCAAAAAGTCTCGCGAGGCAGTTAGCTCAGCTGTTTCCTCACCGTGTGCGGCGGGCTTTACAAATTCCCGCGTACTTCTATAATTCAACATAGCACGCGCACTCGTTTTCTGTTCGTTCAATATTGTATTGTAATGTATACTCTTGTACCGCATTCTAGTTGTGGTGCATCAATAGTTTCTTCTTCGAAACACCTAGAAGTTGACTGAAAGAGACATTTGGATCAAATTTTATTTGCGAGCGTGTTGTTATGGTGTTCATCGTATCTACAATATAATAGTGTCTTTCTATGTTCCTGTTTGTATTTTGAAATCCCTTGTACTGTCTGTAATACCTCAAGCCTATATATGTAAACAGTAACAGAAGCACTAATTCAATACTAATTCAATATTTGTTATTTGAACTAATATGACACTCGTTGAACTGATTTTAACCGTAATACCTTTAAATAGCAGAGATCAACTGTCTTTCTTTTTCTGGGCACTTAGTGCAAAATGGGGTAAATGTAGTTTAATGCGGCAACTAATTTATTTGCTTAAAAATCGCTAATTCGCTAAAATTAGTTGTTGCAAATAATAGTTGTCTCAAGGTAATACAATCGTTTTATAACATGTCATGAACAGTTAGACTGAAGAAAAAGCACAATAACTTTGGGAAACCTGGAGTTTTGTAGATCCCAAGAGAATTTCACGTGCAACTACTACAGTGATCGGGCAATGAAAGGAGTTCCTGCCTGCCAACGTGTCATAACGCCCACTAGACCCCACTTCCTCTGTGATCCTCGGCCTTGGTTGCATGGCCAGGGGCAGTCAGTGGAACGATTGAGGAGTTTCCCCTGTCGTCGCCCGACGATACATTCTAAGACTGTGTTATATTTTGGAAGAGGAGGGAGGACCCAAATTCAACCCCCCAGTTAAGCATTTCTGTGTACCAAACGTTTGGACCGAACGAGGGAGAAAGTGGGATATGGGGACTGGGGAAGAGAAGGAGGTACATGTTAGGATATTTACCTTTATTATATGTCTGGTTAATTTCGCGTGTTGTGATTGGTCAATTTCAGGTCTGTACGTTGCCGTACGGACCTCTTGCTCACGAGTGGCTGTCATTTGTTTACCATTAAAAGTTTGTTTGAGTTAAAATGCAACAAAGCCATATAACAAAAATCTTATTAGCCTCGTTTGCTCGGTCCGTATGGTAAAGGATGGACCTCGTTTTCGTTTTCCTTCCCTTTTTCATGGCCTTCGCGCTTCGGCCATAAAGGAAGGAAAAAACTCGGTCCATGACTTACCATACGGACCGAGCAAACAAGAGGTATATCTGACCCGACATGGTTTATTTATCGGAAATCTGTATTTATAATCCTAAAATCTAAATTCTTATTACAGAGAGTTCACGGACGAGTGGGTGTTCCTGTACAACTACAGGTACTCGGGTTAGAGCCGTGAAGGTAGAGCTTCGACTTCTCGCAGTAATACATCCAAGCTTTATAAATTGCCGCTTTTGTAAGATAGCATTCTTCAAGTCTTTGTTAGAATTCAAAATTTAAGATTAAATAAATACATTTTTAGAAAATGCACATATCTTGTAACAATCCATGGGTTTAATTTTAATTCTTGTTTACAGTTCGTGCTCGCAGTAAGTTTTCACAATTAACATTTTTAGAGATACAATAGGTTTGGATCAAGCTGTTTGGCGGGGGTTGATCTTGATTGATTTGCGTTAATGGTTTCAAGACACTTGATTGAAACGAATACTGTGCATGCACACCTCATCTGATAAAAACGTTGAAAGTTTAATTGGTATACTTGTGTGGTTTCCCACGATCTTTCACCCATTATACACTCTATACACCGACTTTTTATTTTGCCTAAAATTTAAATATTGAAAATATTGCTACAGTGTTTTCCAATAGTCGTCTCAATTACGTAGTCTAAATTCGTGAGCGTGTTGACTGTTGCATTTTGCCAATAGAATTTGAAACTGCCTTTTCCAGTTGTTTTGGCTTCAAAAGCGACCTGCATGGTGCTGTATAACAGCAAACACTGACCACTATTTTGTCTATTTGTAAAAGTTACTTCAGAAGTTCAATCAAAAGTTTTGAGTCAAATCACACAGTCGCCGTTAGCAATGCACAGTTTCTAAATACTAGTACTGTATTCTTCGATATTTTAGGGCAACGAGTGAAATGTTTTTTTATGAAATCAGTTTGACGTACATTTCGATCATGTTATGAAACAGCTCTCTTTAACGAAGGCACGTTAACTATTAAAGATGACACTGAACCGCTAAGCGAAGACCAGGACACTGAAAAAGAAAACCTTGGTTACTTTCAATAAAATATTGTCTCCAAAACACCACTGATTTTAGCACGATCAAATCCCGTGACAAGGAGACAAAGGAGAACTCAAATTCAACACGAGAATCACAAAATTCGTTATAGATCGAAATTTTGTATAGTTTTTATTTCAATTTTATATCGTTGCCGGAATTTTTCTGACTGGCATTGATTTGTTTGACCAGTAGCACACTAACATGCACAAACAGTGATAACTTAGTGTTTTTACTGATCAAGCAAAATTACATAAATACAAAGTCTTCGCCTTTATTTGAAATGTAAACACGCTGGTGATAGAGACGATTTATTTTGCTATTGAATGGTTTGGAAATCGTTTCAGACTCAGAGTTTTTAATGGTTTGATTGCTACATGCCAAACACAAATTTGAAATAGATTTTTGTCAACTGGTTCGGACATAGCGCCGTTTTGCGAACTGGGTTGTCACACAGAGCCTTAAAATAGTTGTTTCCTCTTACCCTGCATGTAATTCATCACATCTTTTTATTTATATTTTACTATTTGTCGACATGAAGATATTCAGTCAATAATATACTCTGACTGTTGAGATGACTCTTAGGATCTCAAATCTGCCGTTTTGTTTTTGAACAAATCTGAGTTCTTACAGTAATTCGTACGAACAGCCCAAGGGGATTTAGAGTGAATTGTAGGGAAAAGCTTTTGAACAGCGCGTAATAAAGTATAATTCAGATTTACTTTTGTGGTTTTAACTCTCAACCGGATGTTGGTCATACGTACAGTCAAAAATACGTTTCGTTTTCCGAGGTTACTCGCCTGCCAAACGTTGAGAGATAAACAGAGTCTTTGCCCATGAAAATAAGTACAAAAAATATTCACCATGAATAAATGATTGTACTTGATTTCCCGAGACAAAAATACATCTCCTTGGGCGAATATTTAAATTTCGATTCTATGGTCAAAATTGAAAAATACCAGCCGGTTGCTATTGGATAGGAAACAATGTCCATTTTTGTTTGGTCATGTGACCTTCCCACCTGCTTTCGCAATTCGGCATAATTTCTACGATGTGTTTTAAATTTCTGAAAGGAAGCTCTAGACTGGAGAGTTTCTTGAAATGAAGGAAATGTTCGCAATCGTGCCGTCCTGATGACGGTATATAATGGCAAGAATAGGTGAGTGTGGTGGAGTTTCAAGGAGACTGTATCAGTTCGCGTCACTTGCTAACGTCTTGTTAGGCGACTGCCAGGACTGCATAGCCATGATAGCAGACAGTGTCTTCAACTCTAGTGAAATATGCGGCATAGGTTTGTTTCGTCACCCAAACTATATATTTGCATTCGATATAGCCTTTCACTTAGGAATCGACGTTTGCTGTCCAACTTTCAATAAATCTTCAGCATTTGTGAGATTTCTCCCATTTTCTGATAGCATTGTTCGAAATGAATTTATGACTGTGAAGAAGCCATTAATCTTATATGTATATTTTCATTTAGAAATCTTCTATGTCTGAACTCTCGATTCTGTCAAAATGTTTTGCCACCCGTAAAACCAAAATTTTCTCAGTCTCCCTGACACCAAGAGATTATTTTCCCTCTATTATTTTCCTCAGAGTTGCAGAAATTCCGTAGTGAAAGTCTTGCCGCACACAACTACTATCGCTCTCTTCATCGAACCGCGCCTCTGGTATGGAATTCCGATTTGGCTGACAGCGCCCAATATTGGGCCGAACAACTGGCGCGCACAGATTCTCTCAAACACAGCAATGAAAAAGGAATCGGCGAAAATATTGCTTGTTTCTGGGGCTCGAATCTTACAGGTGCCAAAGTTACCCAAATCTGGTATGAGGAAAACCGCCATTTTGACTACGAGTCGCTCACGATTACTCCTCGAACGCGGCCCTTCTGTCAGGTGATTTGGCAAGGAACACGGCAACTAGGTGCAGGTAAAGCGAAAACGGCGCATGGAAAAGACATTATCGTGGCACGATACAAGCCGGCAGTCACGCGGGATCGTGCGGACGAGAATGTGCGAAGGCCTGTCACCGAGCCAGAACCCGCGCCTCAAGTCAGCTCACACGCGCTTCGGATTCCCCGCTTTGCAGGTAAGAGATTTTAAATTCCGCTTTGCTTTATTTTTACCAAAATATTTTTAATACCCTAAAAGTGTTTTTCAAACTATCATAAGCTCGATTTTATTTTTCAACAAGGCTTGATTTGCATTTCTTGAAGAAACCCTGTCGAAGCAAGCTACTTGTAAACAAGGTTACTAGAAGATATTTGCATACCACCAAGAGGTTTTTGACGCTTTCATGAACTTTAGTTCCGTTTGGCTGTATATGAAAGAGTGCCATAATAGAGATATCGTATGTTGTTGGTTTAGTTTATTGTTACTGTACTGGAAACTTTATTTTTGCGTTTATCAACCAGAGAAATTTATAGGAGAGTTCAGTGCCGTAGGCTTAAATTAAAATTGAAGGTTTTTGGTAGCCGGTCGACTTGGACGTTACAGGAGCAAACATAATGGAATACTAGACACACTGCTTGTGATTTAATAACTGCTAAAGTAAGAATCAGGTTTTAAAATTTAATGTGCTCCATCTTCTGTGATTCGATAAGACGTTTCCTTGAACAATAAATTATACTTTGAATGGAAACGCACAAAGTTGCGTCTATACCGTAATGTATTTTTATCTAAAAATCCCAGCATTAAAATTAAAACTATAATTATTTATAAATTAAACTAAACTTCATAAATCGATTGGCGGACTTAAACAGCCTTACAGTTTCTCTTCGAAAAGGAATCCGGTTCTATTGGCGTTTGTCACATTTCGTGGCGAGTACAAGTTTGATTTCCCAGAGCATTGTTGTGATATTATGATAGTATCTGTCGGAGTGAGTGTGCCACAAGTCTGTCGCGTTTACAACTAATGCTTCATTTATCAGAAGTTCTGTTTAAACAAAATACTTCCTCTTGAATATGTAAATACACGGCATAAATGATAATCACTCTCCGTGCCGTGTCTTATTTGCTGTTCTTGTTCAACTCCAGTGGCTGATCAGGCAAGTCATAAGCTAGACTAATTGCTTAAAGAGATTCTTTTCCTATAAATGAAATAACTTTTTCTCGAAACCAAAACATAACGATACAGTTTACAAAATGCAAATTTATTCTTAAGAAATATGTTTTTATGAGAACAAGAGAACCAGTAGTTTGATTTCTGTCTTTCAAATCCTTTTCTATTCCGTCTGCAGCTGCTTTTCTGTTCCAGGTTTTCCTCGAGTTCACTCACGTCAAGTTCAAATTCATCATAATTAACAAATGCTATACGGCAAATACTTTATAATTCCAACAAAACATTATTTCATAGAGAGTTTCTTTTGGTATATTCAGAGCAAAATCTCCAAAGCAAAACCCCAATCAATTTGTCTTTACTTCCCAAATATAAACACCTGCGATACAGTTACGATAATGGTCTGCGGTTGCTGCCATTGCACCTGTTGATTCTCTTCTTATTGTGGCTTGCTTATCGAGTTTGCTGTGGACAAGAACCGAAGTCAAACACGACCATGGAAGCTGCTAACAGCTTGCCAGGAATAGAAATAAGCGTGATCATAAACACGATTAAAATAACGGAGAAGCGACCGGCGAATTTATTGGTCCGTAAGCCACTACTTCATAAATTCTATCGATTCTTTTCATTGTGAACAGGTGCTGCGATACATGATTATGCGAATCGCCATGTAACATCGAGTCCTTTGTTTAAAAGTGTTGGCTTTGAATATAAAACCGCATCTAAAATATGTAATATTTTGATGCCTTTCGAGTCCCTGCTACTGATACCAAACTTTTATAACGCGACTGGAATTGAAAGGCAAGTGTAGTTACGTGTTATGTATACTGATTTTCTTCGAAAAAAGAACGACTTGGACGTGCAGTGGTGTGAGTGAGACTTGGGGAGCAATGTCAGTTATTTTCGTTGATGGATGCAATTTCAAAGCCAAAAGCCAAAGGTGGAAATGAGTTGCGGTACACAGCGAGGTATAGATGACTTTCAGATAATTTATAGACGTATTATCGACCCGTTAAAACCTGGTTGTGTTCAAATCGTTCATATTCAGCCGCTTCAAAGCAGTATACATAAAAATGGTCAATATTTATGCCAACAGGTCTGATCTGTTTTCAGTTAATTAAAACAGACCAGAACATAGCTAGTGATCGTAAGCTTGTCATGTTTTGGTCGGTTTCATGTTCTGTCCAAAGTTATTGTTTATCTCTGGATATTGATATTGTGTTTATTTTCCTACGAATTTTAAATTCTATGTTAGGTGTCAAACGCTTTGCAAAATCCATGTTTACGTATAACGTCCACTGTTGATTAATTTCTCAGTTGTTTTCAACAATTTTCTGTTGTTGAGGAAGTGTGTCTACACCCTAACCTCGCATATGATCCAATTGCTTTGGGATTATATTTATGTACTATTTTCAAAGAAAAAGCAGCTTTATTGATAAAAAGCTCATACTCTTTCATAATGGAAGGTTACATTTGTTTGACATTTTCTCAACACAATTGGTGATGCCTCGCTGACCGGCTTCTCGGGAATTACTGTGCATAAATCAACCAATCACCCGCTGATTCAGCCGAAGGCCAAACTTGTTTTTATTGCTATGGCAGTTGAACGAGAATGCAATTGAAATTTGGCTACTTTCGGGGTCGATTTCCGATTTATGAGTTGTGGCACCAAATTATTTTAGTTCAGACATATTTTGATCACTTTGGTGTTTGTTGTTAGTCGACAGTCCAAAGCTAAATCAATATAATAATAAATTGCACGCGGTCGGCTTGACTTCAGTTGTTTCTTATGTAATGAGTGTACATAGTCTTCAGAATTAAAAGGCTAGAACATGTGTTTCTTAAAATAGCTTGAGTAGTCAAAAGCTCGCTAGGAACGATGAAGAGATTATAACACTTGTATTAGTCATGCGTGTATTTCGTGTTCCTTCGCGATCACATACAATCGTATTACAGTGCGACTACAGAAACCGGGGTCACTTTGATTTGGCCGACTGAAATAAACAAACCGTAAAACTATCCAATGA
>JANVCK010169301.1:0-10933 GCA_026546655.1 Epizoanthus illoricatus
CAGTTTTGAAGGGCGCTCTCAGGACTCAAAGGGTTAATAGTACTCACCAAGAGCTTTCACTTGAATGGTCACACTTTTTCCATGCAATGGGAAACTATACCCTGGATGCCAGAAGTTAGCTCGTGCCAGGTCCCAACCGCACCGAAAGGGGACTCAAAGAGTTATTGTTATATCGTTCAGATAGTACGCGCGTTGTGATTGGTCGTGATTGCTTACTTAAAACGACGTGTTTATCCGCATGCGCATAGAAGGGTGAATAAAGTGGAAACATGAGTAAACAAAACTCATGTTCCACAGAACACCAGTCAACAACTGTATAATAGTATTCATCAAGAGCGAGATGTCATCTGTCATCTGAGATCTCACTCAGTTTTAAAATACACTCGCAGAACTTAAAGGGTTCGTTAATAGTAGTTATCATGAGATTTCATTTGAATGGCCATACTAACCAAAAGCTGTGGATTGTTTCACATGCAGGTTACAGAGCCTCAAATGACAGCAAGCGACCTACAGTCCCTCACGTCAGGAAACGGCTCTATCGCGGACAAGGTGTTGGAAGGCGATACCCAGGCCGCCACACAACTCATAACCTCATTATGCTCCGTCCTAAACATGAGATCGTCCGAGAAAACCAGTCCGGCTAGTGTTAACAATGCAACTGTCGGACCCACGAAACAAAGTCTCACTGCAGAAGAGAAAAAGAAGAAGGAAGCCGATGCGGCCAAAGCCAAGAAAGCCGCCACTGAGGTGAACGGGGGGGCTTAGCTTGGTGTAAAACTTGTAGAATCTAAATTAATGTTGGTCATCTAACGAATTAAAATATCTGCCGGTGAGTCTGTTGTGTGTAAAGTGTAAACTTTGGAGTGGACCATTAGAAATCCTGGGAAGGGTTGCGCAATATTTTTAAGCACGAATTTTTTTCTCACCTTAGCTCTGCAGGAATATGTTTTGGCACTGTGTTTAACCATGTTTCCACCAATCATTTTTAGCATTTTAAATGTATCATCTCCACAGAGAACATGACGTAATACTGTATTAGTATGGTCACTTCTACCTTTTCCCTCCTCTGTCAAAAAAAGTATATGGTATTGCTTGAATTGAGGCTCATTTTCTGGGACTAGAAGATACATGTATATGTAATTTAGTAAACTGAGATGTGACGTTCTGACTAGAGACATTTCAACAGTAGTCACGCCAAGACAAACCAAACCAAACCTGAGCAATCAAAACCAAACCATGTAAACAAACTCGAGCCAAGGCAAAACAAATCAAATCCCCCGACTAATCAAGCAAACCAAACAAAATCAAGCCAAGGCATCCAAACCTGCTGACTAATTCAGACAGAACTAAACCGACCAAAACCAATAGAAATAAACTAAATCAAATTAAACTCCACCAAACAAGATCAAGCGAAAAAAACAAACCAAATAACAACAAGCAAAGCCTAGACAACCCAAACCTGACTAATCCAAGCCATACTCTCATACCTGTGTTTGTCACTGTAGGCTAGAACAGGACTTGTTCTTATCCTTAAAAGTATAAAGGCGGAAACCATGGAACAATTGCAACAGCAGAGCAACGCGCTCTCGGCAGCAACTCAACAGAGTGATGAAGTGAACGAGAAGGCGCAGGTGGGTCTAGACCGCTGTACTGTTGTATCGTTGGCTCTGTGGTGGGATCCTGGAGTAGAAAATCTGGACCGAACAATTAAACATGATTTGGTTGCCAGTCTTTTTGTATGATCCTCCAAAATGTCGGCACAACCGTTTAACTGCAAACACTGATTTTAGATTATCTTACAAAAGGGCAGGGGTATGGGGGAAGGGGGGGGGAGGGTTAGTCACTGATGATTTCTTAGGAATGCAAATATTCTGTTACGGTTGACGTGCTGAAGCATATTGTGGGCTCATGTAGTCACTGGATGTAATAGCTACGAATTGCTGATAATTATTGTAAGATATTCAGTAACATACGTATGTTTTGTTTAATTCAAAGTAGCTGATGGGATACGACAAACATTTTTATAGGATTCCACCTTCTTGTTTACTTAACGTTGACGCTTTCATGAGGAGGTTTTTCAAAAAACACGGACTAAAGGACAATACATTTAGTAGTACCGCCGGTTTGCCGTTTGGTTTTCATTTTGATCCCTTTAATGTCTATATGCAGGAAGCAGCCATAGCTTGCATACTGGATATGAGCAGTAATCTAGCGGCAAAGAGCGGCGCTGCTGGGTCGAAACAAGTAGAGAAAACCTGTGCAGGCATGGTCGCCAGCATTGGTGAGTAAATTGACAAGCAACAACAAAACAGTTCCATTGCACACTTTTTACTCCAATTAATAACAGATAACGTCGTTTTCACTAAAAACTAAAGAGTGACTGAAAAATGAGTTTTAAATCATTAACCTTCGAACGGGCAAGCCATTAGGCCTTTACAGATTGTGCTAGTAAATTGTGGAAAAGTTGCTAAATAAAATGTACAAAAGTTGCTCAAAAGTTGCCAAAATTTTAAAAAGTTCTCCCCAAATTTGAAAAGTTGCTCGCCAAAATAGGCCATTTAATTAAACAAGAACCTGGATAACAGTTTAAAACAACATGTCGAAATTGTTCTATATGTCATACAACACAAGTTTAAAGTATCAATGATACTATTGTTCAAAAATTAAGTTTTCCAACAAATCAATGTTGAGTTGAAAAAGAACTGAGTTGAAAAACAAAGAATATATTAAATCATTTGCATGATCAATACATGTCTGGAGTATTTTTAGTATAACTAGATTCAAGCAACTGCAAAATTTGAATGTAAGAGTTAAATCGTGTGTTTGATATCCCTAATAAGCTCATTTGTTGCTCAAGGTTGCCCGCAGCACAAAAACTTGCTCAAAACTCCAAAAGTTGCCAAAAAGTTGCCGAGCACAATCTATAAGGGCCTACAAGCCATTTTCCATAACATATTCGGGCAAGGAGGGGGGAAGGCGTTATTTGGACCCCCCCATGGTTTTCGTTACAGTTGCTGATAGAGACTAGCCCTTTGGCACAAATGTAGTTCGTTCTTTACTGCTTAATTTTCGTGGCAATGGTCGTCGGTTAATTAATTACTGTTGCCATGCTAACAGTTGTTCCAAAACAGGTTTACTATATTAGCAGCCATTTTGAATTTTTCAATTTTGTGCTGATTTACAGCAGAATAACTATAAACAAGTAGAAAACACTGTTTAAAACAGTAATTAAAGCAACAACATAAATGATAAAACAAAACAATTCTGAGTTTAAACCATATTTCTCCTAAAAGCTCACATTTTCTAAAGTGAATCATAATTTGCATAATTAATTACGCATAAATTATAAATGATGACGTCATCTAGTTAGTGTCACAAAAATTCTTGTTAATTAGGCTACAGCTACTGAAAGTTTGATTGTCATTGCTTTGAAAATAAAATTGTGGCAATGACCTCACTCTTCCAAAAGTGCGCACTGAACACTTCAAACGTTTTTATTAACTGATTCAATCTATCTGAATTATTGTTCTATGGTACTAGCATTGGGATTACTTTAGACTTAATTTATTGGCTAATCGAACGACTTATTACTAATTTAAACGGATTTACGCTAAATTATGCATGTAGTGTACTCATTCAACTTTCCCCCTTTTTGACGTATTTGTTTATTAATCAACGGTTTTCATTTTGTTGTGATGTCATGGTATGACAAAACGGTCATCGCCAAGCATGTCACAATTGCGCAAATAAGTACCGTTTCGGAAATAGTCCTTCGATCCATTTCTAAAACCTTCAACCGTAAGGCAGGGTTCCCATCCGTAGCTGAACATGAAATTCCAGAACTTTTTGAGGACCTTTCCCAGCAAAGAAAACTGTAATTTTTGCATATTTTTCTGTAAACATCAAACAGTGCTAGTTATATAATTTCAAGTACAAGATTTTTCATTCTGCATAATAATCAGAATTACAAGTTTAATAATTGAACATCATTGTATTTCACTAAAAGTACATGGAGTGCTCATCTTTGGCATTTGAAATCAAAAGTTTTACCACCGTTAATTTTCTGGTGGTGCTGCCGGCAGACAATTCAAGGATTATCAAGGATTTCGAATGATGTCGAATGATTCCAGGCCTGGAACTTTTTTCAAATTCAAGGACTTTCCAGGATTTTCAAGGACTATGGGAACCCTGGTAAGGATTGAAGATAGAGTATCAAGGAAGCACTAAGAGTTATAATTATTTCTTGCACTGTAGGTAATATAATGGGAGCGGCGTCTTTCGGAGTTAAAATGAAAATGAAAGACGTGGATACCCTGAAGAAAGACGTGAAAAAGGAGGAGAAAGAACAGGTAGTGATAGAGCAGGAAACGATTTCAGAGGACGATAAGAAAAAGAAGGAAGCAGAACTTGAGAAAAAGAAAGAAGAGGTAATACACGAATGCTTGTGTTAAGAAATTCGCTGCTTTCAAACTGTATACTTTACTATAACACTTTCTCGATACCATAAATAGACGGAGCAAGTGAAAATTTGTTACCAACGAAAATTTTTAAATCATATCATTCTAAATTGTCGACACTTTTGTACAGAAGGTGCGGCTAATTTGCAGGAGTGCTGTTTGTATGGGGTTGTGACGGTCAGAGTTGGTCGACACTGAGGGGTAAAAACACAAGAAACACAAAAAACATCTGAAAAAAAAAACCCTGAGTCACTGACGGGATATGAACCCATGACCCTCTGATTACCGATCAACTGCTCTACCCACTGAGCTATAGAGATTCGTATGGGGAGCTGGATCACTGGCGGGATATGAACCCATGACCCTCTGATTACCAGTCAGATACTCTACCCACTGAGCTACAGAGACTCGCATGGGAAGCTGGGTCACTGACGGGATATGAACCCATGACCCTCTGATTACCGATCAGATGCTCTACCCACTGAGCTACAGAGACTCACATGGGGAGCTGGGTCATGATCACTGGTGGGATATGAACCCATGATCCTCTGGTTACCAGTCAGATGCTCTACCCACTGAGCTACAGGGACTCACATGGGGAGCTGGGTCACTGGTGGGATATGAACCCATGACCCTCTGATTACCGATCAGATGCTCTACCCACTGAAGCTACAGAGACTCACATGGGAAGCTGGATCACTGGCGGGATATGAACCCATGACCCTCTGATTACCAGTCAAATGCTATACCCACTGAGCTACAGAGACTCACATGGGGAGCTGGGTCACTGGCGGGATATGAACCCATGACCCTCTGATTACCAGTCAAATGCTCTACCCACTGAGCTACAGAGACTCACATGGTGGGCTGGATCACTGGCGGGATATGAACCCATGACCCTCTGATTACCAGTCAGATGCTCTACCCACTGATGAGCAACAGAGACTCACATGGGGAGCTGGGTCATTTACTAGGTTCTCGTACATAGTAGATGGTCAATACGTTCTACGTCGTTAATTCTTGTGAAATTTCACCTATTTACGAGATTTCAAAACATTACCAGTGCTTTTAATTTTTGAGATAAGAATTCCGAATTTTTATGAATTGGTTAGTAACTTTGTCTTGCTCTTTCCATTTCGGGCATGATTAGTTACATGGAGAATGATTTACCGAAAGTGACGTGTAGCGAAACCAACCAATAGAAACCGCTTCCTTGTTTCCATCGAGTTATGAAAATATGAGTGTAAGTTGAGCGCTATTGGTGTCAGTACACGAGCGATGTGAATGCTCTGATTATTCAGCTGACAAAGATGACAGCCTTCCTAACAGCAGCCTGACGCCTTTCTTAAATAACTGCTAAGACTTCCCAATACAACAAAACCTATCAGTAACTATTAATACATATCAATATCTCCTTAACACATATCAATACATACCAATTAGTAATTAATACTTATCAATAACTATTTTTAAAAATAACTATCAAGATAACACAATCCCTTATCTATACATAGCATGATATTTTTTGGCGAGCATTATTTTGCGGATTTGAAGATTTGGGGGTTTTATCCATGGGAAATCATTTTGATGATTCTAGCAGGACATGCACAATCCAACTACTAAAAAGTAGCAAAAACATAAACGTTAACTAATATAATAATTTACAGAAACAACGTAGCATTTTGTTAAAATATAATAATACAAAACAAACGAGTGTAATTTTTGTGCTGGAAGCAATATTGAAAAGTAGAGAAAACCGTTTAGATTTTTTTGCGCAAATTATTTTTTTGTTTTTTATGTTATAGGAACTCCTCCCAAAATATCATAACTCACGTAACGTATCACATATCATAACACTAGCAATGTAAATCTGCTAACAGATGATCAGGCTGCGACAAGAACTGAAGACGATTACGTGGGACCATGTTAGTTGATAACGTGTAGAAACAGAATTAGTGGTGGCCAATATATATCTTGAGTGTAAATATTCTGCACACTTGTTTAAAAAACGTAGTATCTGTGAAAACCTGAAAATTTAAGCCATACGTTGTCTACGTTGAAGGCTACACTAACTTAAGTCAGCATTCGATGTAACCAAAGTTAAAGACTGTTGAGGCCGCTTTTATGCGGCATGAAAATATTCTTCTCTTGAATTTGCTATCTTGAAGCTTTTTTAGTAACCCCTCCCCTTGTTTAATGCAGGGAATATATGAATCTATCCCCACAGTCCCAAGGTAATGCATCTATTTTTATCTCGCGTATAACAACTTATGTCGCCATAAACGTTACACAAACAACCAAGTCACTCAACCAAGCGGAATATCTGTATTAGTTTCAGGTTTTCAAATATTGCACGAATGACATTTTCTTTCGGTAGCAGTGCCTACTTTTCAGTTTGAAAATTTCTTGGAAGTTGATTGGTTAAGGTTGCATTAACATTGGTAAATAATCAAGAGCTGCCTCCGTGTCATACATTGACTGTAAATTTTGAAGTTTTCAGAGACTCATTCTTGAAAAAGTATTCACTATTTTGCGCCCAAATTTGCGGTGACTATTAACTGTGACATACTCTCTCGTTCTATGGACTTCGTTTGTCTGAAGCTTGAAGTTGGATTTATGTTAATAAAGCAAAATTTAAGCAATGACGTCATCTGAAATCCTCCGATTGCTAACTTTTATAAAAGAGAAACGAAGGAGGGTGCCGAATCGCCCCCCCGTACTGTCTCTTTGAGACAAGAAAGTCTGGTCCAGGTAGGTTTAAACTGTTTCCCTAATTTTTACCTCTAGACTAAGAACATGACAACGCAGGCGATAAAGGCCTTGGATACAGTGGCGTTTGTGTTGCTGAACGACCTGGTTCCAGGAGAGGTAGAGAGGGTCATCGAGACCAGCGTGCTGACCCTGTCAGTTAGCACAGAGTTTGCTTTCGATATAGGAAAGAAGCCGTTTAATTGTCAGGGGGGTCAAGTGGTGGTACCTTCGTACGAACAGCTTTTCCCTGGACAAAACAGTAGTACTGAGTGTGCAGTAAAACGAAAGGTATTTATTATAGTATGTATAATACATTTTATAACATCTTTTAACATTTTAGCCTTATATATTTTATAATAAATTTGTTTAGCGAATATTATGTCAAAGGTATTTATGTTACCTTACTTTGTATCCAATGCAACATTACTGATTCGCTATTGTTAGAAGTTTGATTTCCACCATCTTTT
Source organism: Epizoanthus illoricatus (assembly GCA_026546655.1). Taxonomy (NCBI): domain Eukaryota; kingdom Metazoa; phylum Cnidaria; class Anthozoa; order Zoantharia; family Epizoanthidae; genus Epizoanthus; species Epizoanthus illoricatus. The sequence continues at coordinate 7,676 of JANVCK010169301.1, forward strand.
TTTTTGCTGCTGTTTTGCTATTTATGCCAATAGGCGGGGGGGAGGAGAAAAGAAGCAAATGGGGGGGTAAAGTGGAGGAAAAGGAGGAGCAACATGAAGAGAAGGAAATGCAAGGGGGAGAACAGGAAGAGTAAACTGTGTAAGAGAAAGGGGATGAAAACTGGTTTACAACTAGCTTCAGATTTTCATTTAGTTAATGAAGATAACGATCAGTAATATAGAAAAAATAAATAGCTCGTGAAACAATTGGTTTGCGACTTGTTTTTAAATTTTTTTAAAAAATCAAAGAGATAGTTGTCTTAGTAGTTTAAAACTGTGGAGTTACCGTTAATCACGTTATGTCAGCAATTTTTTTGAAAAAAAGAGGAAATGGTGATTTAGGGGCATCTTGAATCAGCCGTGTAACAATGCTGTACAGTCCCTGGACCATCGCATAGCTCCATTTCACTATTTCATCACAGTTTGTTTACATTTACAAAAACTCAAGAAGAAGATGCAGAAACAATAGTTTCCCAGCTTTTAAGAAAAAAAAGCCTTGTTTCTGAACATTTTGATTTACTTCTGGAACGCATTTTGTGAGGCTTTAAGGTTTCACTTTATGGACTTTCGAAATCCGTGATGTTATTGTAAAATGTGAACAAACCATGTTTCAGGCCAGTCCAGACACCTGTGAAGCCAAAAACAACCTCCTTGCTGCCTTTCATTGTTCATATAATAAAAAGAATCAAGTAATATATAAAGTCAATTTTGTATAGATCGTTTTCACACACAAAATTGTCCAACAAAAAAAACTGATATAAGAAAAATATTTTAAATGTTCTGCATGTACAGAGCATGTAAAAATATACACATGACCGAAACTTTGGAGCAACATGGTACTTCGCAACCGAGATATTAGACATATTCGAAGAATTTACGGTAAATGATACACCAAAAATGTACTCTACAAATAACACTATTTTTCCAATCAAAATGATTGGGTTCACTTTAAAACACTTAAGTTAAAGATTTATCAAGACGTAAAATTTTAATTTTGCCAAAATCTATGGATTTTTATGACATTTAGAAAATATGCCGAGTCAGACTGTTACAAAATTCAAAATACTGCAACTCAAAAAGGAATCATGGTATCGACGTTAAATTTTCAAAAAAAATACTATTGATGCTGATATCTGAATCTTGTCAAAAGAATAGCTTTACCGATATCGTAGTTTAGATTTTAGAGTTCTGATGATGTCACGCGAAAACGATCAATTGAAAGATGTTGCTCAATATGGTTAATAACGATATCTGTTCGCAACTCCATACAAAACATAAATACCAAACCTGGTTGACGAATACCATAAGTCAAGTATGTTTGCATTGTGATCAAAGCTGTGTCTAGAAAACAAGAATTTTATTACATTATTAAATATTAAATAAGTTGATCTATTTGGTTTAGTTTGGTTTGGTTTTATTTATTTAGTTCTTGTTTGCTTTTTAAATTGTTTCTTTAATTATTTTCTTTCCACTTATCTTCAACTCGAATTGTATGCATTCTGTGTATCATATTGGTTGGCATAAACTTGTATTAGCACAGTACTATTTCTTATCTCGTTAACTATATCTGTGGCGAACCTGTTGCAGTCCCTGAACGCTCCCGAAAATATATACTCATGGGACGAAAGCGCCAAAGAGGTAACAAGCAACGCCTTAGGGCTGGACTTCGTCAACTGCACGGGCCATGACATGCCCGTTAAGAACCTTGATATCACCATCAACATAACAATTCCAAGCTCCAACCCACAGGCTCTCGCAAAACCTGACGAATTCCAGACGGATAGCAAAGCAATTATGATGCACTCCCTTGTGGTAAACAATAACGAGAGTGCCATTCACGTGGAGGTTCAAGCAGTTAACTGCAGTGGGCGCAAGCTCAAAGTTTTCTTGCGAAAAGGTATCCGACCAACTGAAGAAAGTTACGATTATAATTGGACGCTTCCGATTACTGTGTTTCAACAACAAGACAACCAGTCAGCTTATTCTCAATTAAACTCATTTTACCTATCGAACGTACAGCTGAACCGCACGGCTGCTGGCAAGTACTACTTGGGTGTACTGGCTGATGCGCATGACAACAAGAGCACGGAGTGTCCGCTAGTCAACTACACGCTTCAGACCTTCACTTCTTCGTGTCTCTACTGGGATAATTCGGTGGACCAGTGGAAGGGGGATGGTTGCGAGGTATGTCTTCCGGGGGAGGGAGGGGGACGGGGGGAAAAAGGGGCCGTTACTTTCTTATAATTTTACCGGGTTAATACGACTACTCAAAATGCCTAACAAAAGCAAACAAAATTGACAAACAATGAAATACTTTGATTGCAAATTTCACAGTTCATTTAATTAAGTGATTAGCGTCTTGCTCTCTGATTGATACAGTATCGATTTACAGAGTTTTGTGGCAACGGTGATGAAGATAATTAATACCATAATTTGAACCTACCCAGTCAATACTACCAGCCCGTTAATACCACCAAATTTTTAATTTTTACTAACCGGGTTCCACTGTAAAAGTTGTAAAGACGTGGATGGGATTTGTGGCTAATAAGCGGCAAGATCTTACACACAGAATTTAATACAAATACATTTCTTTAACACTTTCAGAAATACCGTCGTGTTCTCACGAACACACAAAATATACATTTCCGTTTTTTTGCATCGAGTTATGGAAACACGAGTGCAAGTTTGGGAGAACAAGAAATAGCTGTGCTAACACGAGCCGCAGACAAGCGTTTCCACAGCTATTTCGCGTTCACCTAAACTTGCGCAAGTGTTACCATTATTCAATGGAAAACACAGGAAATGTTTTATATTTCCTTTATTAAAAAACGCAGTCATTACACGAACAACGCCGGGAATTTCTGTTTTTCATCGAGTTGTGGTAAACAGCTTTTAACCAATCATAGCGCGTGTTATAACTAGTTTATTTTATAAAGCAAGATAATTAACTCCTTTATTACTATATAGGTTGGATCTCAAACTACTCAAAATACCACATACTGCATGTGTACCCACCTCACGACATTTGGTGGCGGTTTCTTCGTGGCTCCCAATCCCATTGACTTCAGCACGGCCATCCAGGGCTTTGCCAACCTCTCCGAGAACCCTGTTGTGTTTGCATGTGTTATGACTATCATCGGACTATATTTCATCTTGGGTATCTGGGCGAGATGGGCAGACAAGAAAGATTTGGAAAAGGTGTGTTAGAGCTAATAGTCA
>JANVCK010169523.1:0-10931 GCA_026546655.1 Epizoanthus illoricatus
CTGACACATTTGCTCTGGCCCCTTGTCCATGAGTGGCTGAACTATTGGAGACTCGAGAGACAATTCCAACATTATCTGTCCCACTCACAATGCCAATAAACAGTTCTTCGTAACTGGCAAGGATTAAGCCTTCTCATCCCTTTATGATGAGCCCAGGCACCCACAAATGGTCAAAAATAGAACAAAAATAGCCATGTAAACACTAAACTGTAACGTTTCAAAAAAATACAAGGAGTTGATGGGCAGTGCCACGTGATCACCTGTCATCACATGTGACATAGACATGCTATAGGTAGTCCCCAGGTTTTTGTCCATGGAGATATGGGACTTCTTAGAGACCCCTCCCCCACCCCCAAAATGATAAAAAAATATCTACTTTTCATACATTTGTTTAGGTGTACCCTGGCCTTAAGGAGACGTTGTTTGAAACTAATCAGAAGACGTCATCACTTATAATTATGCAAAATAAATTAGGCTTTTGCTTAAGAAAATGGGATGCGAGATGTCAAATGAGTCTACAGGCTCTGAATTTGTTATACTTCTGACCATCAAATAGTTTTTGTTTCTTAAAAAAGTATTTTACAAATTGCAAATGTGGTGCCCTTTTCTAATCATATCAAATGACTTTAGCGCTTTTGCGTACGTGGCTGTCGGTACGTCAAAAGCGCGTGATACAATGCTGTGTAGGTTTAGTTAGGTTATTGGATAATTATTGTATATATGAACAAACCAAATACGCCTCTCAAATCTAGAGCCACTATAATCGCGAGTGATTGACATGTCATTAACTTTGATCCCTGGTCGAGATACTGGACCAATGCAGCGAGTTCACCGATATGACAACGTGCAGTATAGACCTGCCAAACCAGCAACTTGGAGGGGGATTCATAGCCCAGATTTATTGTCAAATTAATGTCAATGTCAATGTATTAATTCCTGGTAAACCATCGCAAACAGAACATGGAAGTACGCTTTTATTAACTTACTATAGATTGAACGCTAACATTACATATTCCTTCATACCTACTTAGTCTTCGCTAAGCATTAAAATCTGCTGCTGTGGTTATAAATCACTCTTTAATATCAAGAGAAACTCCCAAAACAGTGGAGTCATTCTTACGTGTTATTGACGGCTAAATATGTCTTTTAACCCTAGTATTATATGCACTCACACAGAAATGACACGCTACTAATTCAGTGATGAAACATTAGTATGAAGGAACATATACCGATTGTTTTAGGGCCGGAGAGTTGTTTGTAGTAAACTAGATTCTCTGAATTATCATATTCTTTTCTGGACATTTTTTTGAAAGGTAATTGGCACCACGATTATTTAATCTTTAATATCGCTTGGTGAGAAAGAATTGGCCTTAATCTCCTTGAATCCATGTAACATGTCATGAACTTATGTTAGATTTTTCTTCTTACCAACAAAGTAGTCGCCCAGAACATGACATGCAGTTTAATAACAGTGAACTCGACGGAGGCCCATGCATGCCGCCTTGTTTCAATTCACACAGGTCACAGTTACCGGCCATTTGTGTTAAGATCACTGGAGTTAACTTTTAATAGAGGAAGTTTACATAATATTTGCAACTCGCATAATAACCACAACTAGCCTCAGACCCTATGCTATTAATATCCTTACAGAAAAAAGTACAAAATATATAGTTGTATTCAGTATTGCACTATTGGGTAGCTCGTAGACCGACATTGATTAATTTCGTCGCTAAATCCTGATATTGTAGATCCTTTAAACAAAGTTGGGTAAAATGTATGTCATAAATTTTTGTGTGACTAGAAAATAAAATTTCTTGATGAGTACATTCTCGTGGTAGTGATTCTGTTGTGTTTTTCCATATCTTGAATATCACAATTTCTTAAAAAATGCCAACCTCTTAACCTTAAGAGATTGCACAAAGAGTTAAAGAAAAAAAAGTCCACTGATTTATTCGTGTTTGAAAAGAACAATACTCTTTGAGTTGGATGACAGTCTTGTAAACAAATGAGCACGAAGACTCATTCTTCAACTTTTCGCTCCACTTTTCGCTTTTCAACTTTTCTTGCCTGGTCCTAGGTGGTTTCCTTCCTATAGCTGAAACAGACAACTTACTGAGTTCCAATGTTACTTGGATATATGTCTGAAAGTATCGTCATTACGCTGTAAAAACCTACGAAAAATGCAGAATACATATAACAAAACTAACAAAAAGTATACATGATACGGTATATATTAATAAATGCAAATAAACGCTGCAGCGTGTATATCTAAGTTTGTTTGCAATCAACTTCAAAGACAGTAAGACGAATTTAAATAGGAGAAATTATGTATGTTTGGCACTTTTGCACAACATACGAGGTTTACTATGTCTCATTTTGAAAAGAAGCGTTTCAATATTTTGTTCCATAATACTTTGAGATTTTCAGCGAGATCGATCTCAACAACTATCGGGTAAACAGCAAAAACAAACATCACGACTTCCCACACTTTCTGTTACCTAAAAAAAAAACTCGTCCATGTAAACACCGAGCTGTTTCTATGTTTGATAGGGAAGCTGGTTATGTATAATTATACAGCGGTTTACTTTCCCTATACTATCCCCAAGTACCATTTGGTGTACCATCGTGTCGCATAGTCTGACCCAGAAAACTTCGTATTCCCAGGAAGTTGGCGTTTGGAAGCGTCTGGGAGTTTGAGTTTGTTCTTCGTCCGAGCTGATTCTCCAGTCTGTTTCTTGTTTACCTTCTTTTTGTGCCCGTCGGAAACCCGTGACGTTTTTTTCTGTTTAAAGTTCTCTTCAATCTGCTTCTCTGTTTCTTCTCTTTTCCACATGGACATGTTGTCAAAACCAATAATCGGGCGCTTGAGAACTCGTAGTGGAGACACTGCGTGATTTATTTCAAACTCTTCATATGTCATCCAATCTGGCCTCTTATGAGGTTGACAACCTTTTTCTTGTTTATTTTTTTCCATGGAACGTTGTCGATCTTCCATTTGATCACTGTGGTAATACCAGTCAACTGTTGGGTAACTAACAGGGCTCTTTCCTCCATTCTCAAATTCCTGAAAATGAAGCAGATTTTTGTGGCCTCCAGATTTAGCTAGTTTGATGTACTTGGTATCCGTATCCCGAATTTGTCCTCGTATAAAGGTCTTATCGCGTTCATTAGCCTCGAGTTCCCACTCGCCATTTAGGTTTACGATCTGCGAAATTGGCTTCCTAAGTACCTTCGGGTCAGATGGATCCCTCTTTCGTTGGTAGTCACAAAACCAGATTTCCTCTCCTTCTGGTCTATCAATAGGCCTGAAAGCCGGCATTTTAAACTGCAGCTCTAAACAATTGCTATCTTCGTCTTTTCCTCGACCATGGGCATGGAGGTACTATATTTAAGCCTTGGAGAAACCAGAGATCGTATAGGTATATGACCGATACGATCTATAGTCTGAAGTAAAGTATGTTTGAAGAATTCATTGACGTACTCCTGTTTCTTGTTTTGCACAATGTATCGTTAATCCTTCGTCCATTGGCTTGGCAACGAAAACAAACTATTCATTTTGTGGTTTGTAATAGACATGCACGATTTCTAGTGATTAAACATTGATCGCTTTTCAATTAATAATTTGCATAAACTAACAATATCATAGCAGGTTCTGCCACGACCTTAGGTACAGAATATTTGAAGCTTTTTGCCTTGCTTTAGTTAAAGACATATACATGTTGAAAGAAAATCAAATTGCACCTGTCAGGAAACTAGGATGACTTTGTTTGCTGGTTTAAACGCGAAACTCTTCTGTTTGCTTATAATGTTTCCGTTTGAAAGGGAATGTGCTATTTAGAATTATCACTCGTATGTCTTCTAACTTACGCTTGAATTAAGATGAGCTCAGAGGCCGAAGATTATATATTTGAGATGGGGAGGGGGAGGGGGGAGGGGTGTGAGGAGAGAAAATCATTAATAGGTAGCAGTTATATTATTCGTATTTCCCTTCCGTTCTGGTCTCCTCTGTTCTCTTACATATCCGCATATCAGCGGCTTGTAAATCAGTATTTTTCGGGGGAAAATGCTACTGCAAATTTCCATTGTATCCCCTTCTTTTCAGTATCAGTTTTCTCATCACTTAATTTTCGGACTTTACGTGATCGACTTTGCAGTTATGAAAATCGTAATAAATTATCAGCTGAGGTGTCCTCCACACAAAATCTATTGTACTATGTTTGCATTTTCTTGGCAAGTTATGATTAACCATAATTATATTACCCCATGTGATGACCAAAAATCCACTAATTGGTCTTGTTGTTACTATGGAAACAAATAGGATATATTTGGTTGCATTTTAATTGGCTATCTCTCAAAAATAATAAGTTATACATGTTAAGAGAAAACTGACAGGGAAACAGTCTAGAAAATATTTCAATGTGTTTTAAAAAGTGTGCAATACGAAACCTACAATGGCATTTTTAATCAGATTTTTCTTGCAGATAGCCGGTGAACAGGCTCTCCTTCCTTTTTTCCCCTTTCTTCAGCCGGAGAGCCTGTCCACAGGCTACTTGCAGAGCAATCTAAATTCGCATTCTCCATCAACACTCATGAATAACTTTTAAGTCACCCTTCTTTCAAACTTCCAGATATGAAAATTGTAACCTGGTCGACATTAATTTGTTTCTTAGGCGCCACTGCAAAATAATACTGACTCAATTGTTGACATTTCCAACCCAATGCCAACAGTCAATTCTTCGACATTGGCAGGTTTAAACCACTCGCCCTTACTGTTTATGATGACCTCCGGTGCCAACAAATGGTCAAGAATAAAAAGAAATTAATTTTTGCAGTATAAAACTGCAAATTTCATCCGTGTTCCAACGAAATTAAATACGAAAATGGCGGGCAAGATTACGGGAGCACTTGTCACTATATATATGCCACATATGATACATGCATACCATACCCTGTCCTAGGTTTTGTCTATGGAGAAATGTGACTTCTTAGAGATCATCCTCTTCCCTAAAATAATTAAAAAATCACAATTTTAATTATTGTCTTTTTTCTATCAAGTGGAAGACTATCTTAAAATGTCAACAATATCCACGATTCGTGACTGATGAGTTTAGAATAACTCGGGATTAAGAATTGACGATAAAATTATAATACCGTAGAAGGTCTTCAGGAGGAGTAATCTAATAATGATGCAACTTTTTGTTTTAATTAAAATAGTTTTTTTGAAATGTTTTCTATAGTAACACCCCTAGTTTGGTCAGTTGTTTCGTGTTGGCCAAATTAATATCACAGACAGCTAAAATGTCAGAAGAACCTGAGAACAAAGAATTATACTGAAACCAATGTGACACTAGTGAATAGTAGTTATTAGGTTATTTGGCTGATTGCTTGAATAACGTAGAAGTATAAGGAAAGAAAGACTATTTAATACTTCCAGTTTGGCAAGAGTGTTATATTAGTATATACAGAGCATCTACGGGCTTTCGATGATACAAATGGGGGGGGGAGGAAGGTAGAGAACAATGTGCTTGTATATGATTTTCTCAGTATAACTGATTTGTGCTGCAAAAAAATTTTCACTGATATTTTCTCTCTCTGACCCTCTCTTTTCTTTTACATTTCTGTGTCGTGCATGTTATTACCTATCCTACTGAAATACTTGTTTTACTTCTTCTTGTTTTAATGAAAACATTACTATATAATTACATAAATTTTGGTATCTCTTATAAAATGAGTATTCAGTGAATGCAAAATTAATATAATCCCTATTATATTTTAAATGTACGGCTGATTTAATAGTAAATTACCTTAGAAAGTTCCAACAACTTATCACGAGGAAAGACCAGGAAGCTTGCCGCCCATAAAACGAAAATTACAAGCAGATTCACCATTAAAAATATATTTTGCTAGAACTGAAACATTTCTTTCATTTTCGCCCCCTCCTCCCTCCTAGCCTCCCTCCCCCAGCACCCAGAGAAAACCAGATGGCATGTCCCTAAATAAAACACGGCAACATTGCTCGTAGATATGAATTTTATCTTCTCGTTGGGAAGTCTTACTTATGAGAGATTGTTATCTCGTCACCAACAAGTAATATCATTTTTACATTTTTAGTTTGCAAACAACTATATATAATATATATTGCTACGGAACGTTTTTGCCTTTTAATGATGTAGAGTTAAGTTGGTAAAAACAGACGACTTTAAACCGTCCGCTTCGACACTTATTTGAATCATCTTCTTGCTCTGTGCTTCTGAAGTATGTTTTGTCTTCCGCAATCACAACTGTCGTACAACGGTTGTCGTCGCCTTCTCTGTGCTCAAAACGCACCAAGTCCCTACATCCACACTTCTGAATCTTCGTTTCTTTGCCGTACATGATTGTCTTGGTGATAAGATCTGTGTGTTTTGATGGCTGTTTCTTTGCACTGAGACGTGAGGAATTGCCTCCAAGTTTGCGTGCTGTTGCCATAGTGAAGTGTACAAACGCCGTCTGAAAATGTTGCTCATCTATAGCGAATAGTATCAAACGTGAACTTCAAACGCTTTCTTCTCTTAAGGTTAAATATATTAACAGTCGTTTTACACGTATGGCAAAATAAAGCCTCTCAGGAAACAAACATAAGAACTCTTCCAAGGCAACCGTTCGTCAATATTTAACGAGTTGATAACTCAACCCGCCATCCATGCAGGTGCTTTATATTAACGTCTCAGCAGCACCCAGTCGTGGTCGTGACAGAAGGTTATTTAACATTCAAATGAAGTTATTTATATATGTTTCAAGGAAACACTCTAGCCACTATTGTGTTACTGAAAATATGTAGTCTCTCCTGATTCGCCTGTTTTGCTTATGTTTCAGATACCCCATCTATTTATTTACCCAACCTACAACACACCTGTCACTGTAAATAAAACATATTTATTGCTATAACTTTCAACTTTTCGAATCTAAAAGATGAAGCGCAGTTGGTGATGACATTTTTACAGCGAATCAACGTAAATATGTGGAACTCGGCATTCTAGGCTGAAGGATTACAACAACAAAATGTAACCCTCGTACATGTACAAACGTAATATCAACAGGAGTTTTGCGACTGGTTTCAAATATGATCTGTATAGCCGGTTGCCGATGGTTTGCGTTCCGGTCGGCGAACTTCTGCGATGGACATGTCGCAGACACTCCAGTCAGGCAAATCCCATAAACCAAGATGGCAGCAAAAATTTATCTCAATTCTGATTGGACGGTTATTAGCAGGTGTTTCAAGAGGAACAGCGGTGTCTCCCCGCCAGAGCTCGGCGGTGTCGTAATGGTCGGGAAAGTTGAACCAAGTTCTACTCTTCCGATCAAGCAGACCGTTTGCCACAGACTATCGCAGACCATCGCAGACGCTGGGAACGAGTCTTTCCATATGTCTGGGACAAAACACAGACAATGTCGCCGACCACCATGTACCATTACAGATCAGATTCGGTGCATGAAAGGGGCCAAATAGTCGAATTTATTTGGGTTGAATTTAGCTCAAATAATTCCTAAAGTCGAATTGCCTATTCGAACACATAACTGATCTTTTCTGACTGTTTTTGTTACATTAATGTTTATTCGATTTGTAATAATCTGTTATGCACATGTAAACGTATTCAAACATTAATTATTGCTATTCACTATTACGCATGTTATGTAAATTATTAAATGGCTTCAAACTCGTTCTCAGAGGTACTTAATATTAAGGGTCTAACTAGTTTATTGAGCGCTAATTTTCTGCCTGGCTTACTGAAGTTTTAAAAACTGCATTTTAGTTTTCATTTAAACTGTGAAAGCTCACTTAAATACTTTTGGTAATAAAATTCACTTTTGGTTCCGTTCTATATTTTACGTTTGTCGTAACACGAAGTTTTTAACGTAGATCTCAATGTATACTCTTTTATCTACTAGAAGCTATAGCTTGGTGGGCCATATATTTATTGGATCAGAATTGCACACAAGTATGTCCGCCGTGTATATATATCCAAGGCAACAAAGATATCCAACTGGTCGACTGGTTGCCTTGGATTCGTAATCAAATATTACAGAGTAATATAATAAATCCAAACTTCTCTTCATCGAGAACAGAAGCAGCTTCGTACTTATGCCAATATTCTTCGGTTCAAATGATGCACTGGCAGTGTTAATGAAACTATACATGGAAATATTGCTTTGCTGAACTAAAGACTGTCTGATATCTGATCGCCTGGCACTGGGAATATGACAGGTCTGTATTTCTTGCTAAAAGCATGCATTGTTGTATTTTGTATTTATGTTAAAATGTAACCTCTTTCGATTTCTGCTGGATATCGCGTGGTTATGATAAACTCCCAAATCGCGATGTGCTTGAAATACACCGAAAATACGATATGAATCGACCACCGCTTTACATCCGAAAAGGCAGTTCTTGAACGATGATGAAACGGAGTTTTCGTATGCGATGGCCATTCGCGGCAGGTGCCACGCAGTGTTTACGATAAAAGTCGACCACATTTCAAAACGTGATGGTAACCCTAACACCGATAAGACTGATAAGCAAGAAATATAGCAAATGTAGAAAGAACTAGAGACACTGATATAAACGACAAGCGAGAGCCGTATGACGCCACACAATATAACATTAACAAGAGAAAACGAGGACTGATTTGTGAACGATCAAATTGTCTGATGAATAGTACGCTGATAGACACTTGATTTTTATCGATACTATAATAATAAAAATAATAATACTGAATGAAACTGAAAGTGAAGAAGCTAAAGTTAAATAAACTTTTCATGAAGCTGGAACAGAGTAAACTAAACTTTTCCTGGAATCCTCTTCAATCTATGCCTCGATAAGACGATATATTCCTCTAACCGGTGATATCTGTTATCAGTTCACTCTGTAACCACGTTTATTACGTACAGAACTATATTTATTAACCACCTGCCGCCAACAATATTTTTATGCCAGTAGCAACAAAGACATCGACTTTGTATTATGTCTTCTGCATTTTAATCTATTCTGAGATAATCGTTTACGACCATAAAATACTGAGAGATACGTAATCCTTCATTTTCTTCGTTGCTGTTGCATTAATGTTGATAGCTCCATGTTATTACTTATCAGATTGGCATTTTGGTCGACAAAAAATACACATTGAAATTTAAAGTTCTGTTATTGTAGAAAATTATTGAAAAATCTGTTTTAAAAATTAAATTGTTGTTGTTTATATCTTGTCCCACTGGGTATATTCAGAGGCTAATAAAGATGTATGCAAAACTGAAGACAACTTTTGAGTATTAAAATAGTTGGTTTGCTGCTTCATCTTTTTGAAACAAAGAGTTATCACAATTATCAACAATATGCATTAGTAACTTTCTTTTCAGTTACATAGTAACTCAAATATGCTAATCAGCAAATTATACCCTTTCTCTTGCAGTAGCTCTGAAATCAAGAACTTGCTACTGATGTCAATAATTACCTAATACTGAGTTCATTGTTAAAGCAGAGAAAATGCGTTACAGACCTTCGTGGTTAAACGAAAGGGCTCCTAATGTAATATTTGCATCTGAGGATGAATTGCGGGAAGAAACAAGGAACAAAGTCAAGATCAACCCTCCTCCGATCTCGCAGGTTCAATGTCTCACGACGCCGTATGACCCCACAAAAGAATTGTATTTCAATCAGCCACCAAATCAAAGTTTTCAAACTCGTCGACCGTTTGGCATTCTTCCAAATCTTGGAGGAAATAACTCACCATCGGAAGAACAGGCAGGACACCGTTTAGGTAAACCAAAGCACAGCAATAGCTCTGAACTTGTAACACTACCGGTGATCTCCCAAGTGACTTGTTTAACTGGGAGAGAAGAACAACAAAATGAAAACTCGTGGAGTCCAAGGCGACACAGAACCAGTGCAAGTGATTCTGAGTTTGTTAAACTGGCAAAGTCCGGGGGATACAGGGATTTGCTGAGTCATACCGACCCCGCTCCGTTTCTTCACCGAACCCGAGAACACAGAGTGGAGACGACCAGAACAAAACAGTCGTCAATTATTTTACCAGAAACTGAGGAGGGGGACGAAGATTGGAGACCTTCTATGTGGGTTGGCTTCTATCACGACAGACGTCTACGGTCCAAAAAATGACCGTTGATGTTTTAAATTATATGAAGCTACAGTACAAAAAATCTAGAAAACTATACTAAACCATAATATATGCATCACTACATGATGAGTTATCCCAGTTATCACACAACACATAACGTTTGGGTGATAGTCTTTGCTAAGTTGCAATTTTGGCTGCTTTATGCATGTCCTTTACCTAAATATATATATTATATGGTGGGAGTTGAATTTCCACTTTTTATAATTTGGTACTTACAATGTTAAAGTACTTGTTTCACGATATAACATCAGGATAGCTCGAGATCTATAACAGTATAAAACGACGTTCTAGTATCTGGTTTTACCGCCCCACGTGAAGACTTTCGTCTTTTAAAAATAAACTTTGCTGTTAATATTGCTACCTATCTGTTTTTGTCTCCTTTCCTTCGGTATCATCAAAAAGCCGATTTTTAAAATGCGAATGCCCTTCGTTATCGATCGAGATGACTCGTCATACATGCCAGACGTTACTGACTCTGAAACCGTAGGGAATCTGATCACGAGATCAAATTGAACCCTCGTGTTTCAAAATTGGCCAGCGCGTAATTTTAATTAATTAAATTTAAAAATAGAATAAATTAATTGAAACCCGGGACTTTAAATTTCCAGCGGTTTCAGTGTCAGTAAGTAACGCCTGGCACGTATGACGAGCCACCTCGATCGATAACGAACACCGCTCGCATCCAATCGGCCTCATTTTCACCGTTTCTGATAATACCGAAGGAAAAGAGACAACAACAGACAGGTAGCAACATTAGCAGCAAAG
>JANVCK010169634.1:0-10930 GCA_026546655.1 Epizoanthus illoricatus
ACACGAGTGCAAGTTTGGGAGAACAAGAAATAGTTGTGGTAGCACGAGCCGAAGGCAAGTGTTTCCACAGCTATTTCACGTTCTCACAAACTTGCACGAGTGTTGCCATAACTAAATGGAAAACACGGGAAATGTTTCTATTTCTTTTATAAAATAAATGCAGCTATGTTTTCCGGCTTTCAACCAATAAGCGCGTGCGTTATATCTAGTTTATTTTAAAATCGTTGATAGACAACGATCAATGCCCGTTTTTTCGTCTTTCAAAGAAACTTCCCGATTATTTAAGCGACGTGTATCATTATTCAATATATTTCAGTAAATTTGAAATTTGTCAAAGCACTTTATTGCTCACAACATGAAGCCCGACCAACAATGGTATTATTTACAAACTATTACCTGCCAGCAGGGTTTAGGTTTCCTTCACAGCAAATATTTTTATTTAATTTTAATTAAAATTACCACATCAGTTTTTTCCGTAAAGCGAAAGAATTGTCTGCTGACAGTCCATCGCAACTTCTCTCATGATTAGAGTTTCAGTTTTACTGAAACTATGACTTTATTACAAAACCATTTGGTTGCAAACATTTGGAGTCACAGGACGATGTAGCAAAAATTTCGAATTTTTTTACTTTCTAAGGCGTTTTGTGTCAAAACTATAATGCTTTGGGGAAGTCAAAGTTTTACTGATCATTCCAATTTACCACACTGATCCTTCAATAAAATAGCTTATGATAAAGCACGGTACAGTTTACACCTATATTATACCGATAAACCAGATTTGTACATTTTCGCGAGTCAAAATGCTATAAAACTACTTCAAACGTCGTCGAAAAGAACTTTACAAACAATCCTAACTCACGACTAGCGTACTATTAGTTTAACAATAACAAGGCTGAACCGGTACATCTGTTAGTCTCAAATTTTCATGCAGAACGTTTTTTAAAACTGCAAAAGACGTCACTAGCAAACACATGAAGTGTGCCTTTGAGATAAAAGCTCTTATCAGTACTAACTATGTTGTGGCACTAATGATTTATCATTAATTAAATTCATGGTTAAAAAATATCGCGTAATGCGCTGTTATACTGAATTTCGATGTGAAGACATATAGGAATTCAGAGTTCATCATGGCTCATCAGGTTTGGTTCATAGCAACAGACTCAACGTATCCTGCAAGATCGCTTCTTTTCAAGATTTTTGTTGTTAACGTTAGCGATGTTAACTTATTTCGTGAATTATTTGAGTATCGTTTACACTGGCTCCAACCTTTGTAGTATGTATGTATTAAGTTCACTTTTTTTTTACAGTTTTTGTCGTTGACATTAAACAATGATAATTTATTTCGTTAATCACATGTAGGTGAATTAATTTAGTATCGTACCGGTTTCCTTTTACTATCAGGGCTTACTTATTGCCTTATGGTAAAAGCGAAACTACAAATGATAAAATATTATATTTATACTGGTAACCCTACCTTGAGCTAAACAAAAGTTGCCAAGTGTCCCAATAACAGCCAGAAAGGCAAAAAGCCGAGCCGCCGTTGACGTTATCATTAAGATAAGATTTCCCTTTGATTCAATGCAATTTTCGCTGATGATAACTTTACAGAGTCATGCAAATATACTTACAGATTACCACATGACAACCATGCAAAACCCGCAATCAAATTATATTATTCATAATGTCAATTGAACGCTATTAAATATTTACGACATGAAGTGACGGACTCAAAGTATATTGTTTAGCGCACTGTTTATCTGTATATGCATCATCTTTGACCCTAATTTATGTTCTCTACTTAGTATAAATTTATTCTTACTTTATCCACTTTGTTTCGACCAAATTTCGTTTTTATTAATTACCGTATTTCCTCTATTAAGCCCCCAGCCTCTAATAAGCCCACCATCTAATAAGAACCCAGTCTGAGGAACCAAAAATTAAATAAGCCCCCAGCCTCTATTAAGTCCCCACCCCCTAAAGGGTATTTTCTTAATTAAAAAGCAGACGTGTTTCGTCATAAAAATACCAATGCGGTGGACGGCATAACTATTATGTTTCTTTTACGACCATAAACTGTTTAGTTCTGCAAAATTACATACATTACTTGCTATATTTATTTGAAATTACTGAATTTTTTCTCTTGGCAGGCATGCAGTTGAAAGACATTGTCCACTGTCAAAATTATGAATAAAGATGGTTATAAGTTCCTTTTTTTGTTTATTCAATATGGTAAATGTGAGTGTAAATATAGAGTTGTTGTTGTTGTTGTTTCAGAATCGCACATCGGTTGAGTTTTATTTTTGCCTGATTCGCTTCTCTGGTAGCCTAGATCGAGCCCAGAAGCCACACAATAAAAAAAAGCATTAAAACGGATTTCACTGAAGCTCAAAAGATCGTTGTAAATTCTATAGGAAAATGACGTCAATAAAATTATTTCGTGATAACTCTTTCCCGATACCAGAAATGGAAAAAGCAAATCAAAGAATTTTTAAAGTAATAATCAGTGTTTTAAAGATAATTAACAATTATTCCACAAACACGCGTTCGATATGACAAAGATAGATAGCCAATATAGATAACCAAAGAGGCGCGCAGCGTCGAGTTGGTTATAATCGTCTCATATCCAACAAGTGTGTGTGGAATAATTGTTTTATTAAATACAAAGACAAACATTTACTTTTCTCTTTTCAATTTTGTATGAAATAAGCAAAATGTACTGTAAACCAAAGGGAATTTAGAGTTTATTCCCGTTTTCAGAAACAGCATCATTGATGGTTATGAGCTGATAACCATCGGTTGTGGAACCAATCAAAATGCTAGAAATTCAATAACCATAGATTAGTATTTAATAATTAGTGTTAGTTTCACATGATTGACTTTGCTGTTAGCTCCACATTTGTTAAATCCAATTTCTCTGACTTTCGAAATTTGAAAACTTTATCAGTTAATCAGTTTTTAAGATAACAATCGTATCGTTTGCTACTATAATTGCTCTTTACAAAAATCAGTTCCTCGTGGGGAAGCTCCCAGTTTGTGAATAGTGCGGGGAAGTTGTGCTATTTAGTTGAAATAAGAGGTTTGTGGATGACCTTATCTGTCTCGGTCTGCGGTAAATCTTAGGCCAAATTGACAAAGGAGACACTGAGGGGAGTTTTCACAAGGGAACACATCAGAAATTGCTTTGATATTAGCGTTCGTTCGATCTCACAGACGCCATATTGGATAATCATGCGCAAGTTTACGACGAGGCCAAAGGCCCTAAGTCTGAGCGCAAAGCACTTCCATCCGTAAACGTTAAGATTTGATTTTCATGAACCACAGTACACCAGCTAGCGGCAATGCACATAGACTTGCGCCCACGAGCTCCAATGGGAATTACCGCATAATAATCCCGTATAGCGCCCTTGCTAATATCAAAGCAATTTCTGGTGTGTTCCTTGATTTTTTCTGGCAGTGAAGTATATCTAGTATGTTAATTCTTAAACGTATAATCCTTTTTTGAGCATCACGAACGTACAAGAGAAGAGAGAAGGAGAGTGAAAAGCAAAAACAAATTTGTAGGCCCATTCCAGGGCACAAAACCAATGTGCTTGCAAATCATTCTTTCACCCCCACCCAAGATATCAAATGGTCCGTCCCTTAACTAAAGTGTAGTTTGTTACTTGGTTGCCATGGTTACTACAGCCAACATAGTCAGCCTACATCGCCTTTAGCAAAATCGTGACTTTTGCAATGTTTTGGGAAAATATTTTCCCGTCTTTTTTTCATTTTATACAAATAGGTACAAATGCAGACACAGAATGTCCATGAAAAAAAGTAATGAGCTGGTTCTGAAGAAAAAAATTATCATTTTGGGATAAAATCTATTAGAAAAATTGAACATGCCAAATAATATCAAAATAACATCAAAAAATGTCTGTATGGATATATTACAGTTAGTACAAAGTTTGTGAAGCAAAAGTAAAAACTGAAAAAAGAGATCATTTTTGTGACATTTGTTTCGAATATTAAAAAGCCCGAACAACGTGGAAGTAACGTCACAAAAATGTTTTTTTCTGATCGAAGAACAATTCGTACAAAAATTCTGCGAAAAAAAATTAAAATTGCTTGAGAAAGGTTAAAAATCTTAATAAAGTTGTCCATATACTAATCAACATGGCATAACCAAGCTGCTCAAAGTTGCACCGAGTATTATGGCGTTGTTCGCCTTGTACCAGGGTTTCCCTTAGTTGAGTAGAAATGATTTTCTCGCATTCAGGATCATGTCTATATCCTGTTCAGGGATGTCGATGAATTGGCCTGCAAATTCAAGCGATAGCGTGTGGAGGTGCTCTGGAATTGATGGGTAAAATTCAACGATGTCGAAGACGAGGAAAGTGAGAGATTGTTTCTCCTTTACTGAGTTTCGTGAAACGTGATTGGGTAATAAAAGTATGTAAAAATCACGCAAATAAGAAGCGTTAGTTGATTCCATTAGGTTCGAGAGTGCAAAGTTTTAAAATGAACGGTTGTTCTTTGTGTTTACAGGTGTCGTTACTACCTTCAGGTGTGATGTAGGGCCGGAAATGCCACAAACAGTCATATGACTGAATGAGTGGGCTGGGAGATAGAAATGTCTGGCTACTGGCTTTGTGGCATCTTTGCTGTTGTTTGTCACATCTTACAGTGGTCTCGTAATCGAAACATTATTGTCTTGTATTGTTTTGTCTTGTCTACCTTGCAAGTATGCATTATTGTTAAATAACTTAGCACTTAACCCTATATAAAGTGTTTTATTTGATGTCATTTAAACAAAACAATTTGTTGCACAGAGGTTTTATCGAAAAAGACCAAAAGAACCATAAACAAGTTAGTATGACTGATTTTGAAATTTATCATTAGCATACTGTCGAAGTGTCGTTACAACAATTCTAATTGTTGTTTTATACTGATATAATATTGTTTCTAATCTCATCGCTTCTATTCAGTAATATATCTTTTGTAATTACGAAATTCTTAATGTTGGGTCTTCCTGAACAGCAAGCATATAGTTCAGTCCATACAAATTGCTTTGATATGAAAATAAATTTAGATTTCTCATTCCATTTTTCTCTCTTTTTTTCTCTCTGTTAAAACTTGCTGAAAGTTTTTAGATTTACGACTTAAGGAAGGCATTTTAAAATAGACCTCTCATCGTGGATAGTGAAAAAAAGTCGTTTTCAATTCTAAAATTATAACATTTTATTTAAATAAAACAAACTTTACGTCATTGAAAACATGCAAATGAAAAACAGATTAGAAGAGCGGAAAGGACGATTTCAGAAGGTTGTCAACCAAAGTGGGAGATGAACTGTAATGACATGTGATTACACTCTGAGAACAGGTGGCCATGTTGTTTTCAATGCACAAGTATACGTTTAGTCTCCAACCGCGGAAATCGTCATCGGGAAGCAAAATGTATTGTCTTAATATCAAATTACTCATCACAAATTAAATTATAATTAACTTTTACTGACGTAGTGTGTTCTCAAAAATAGTGTACGCGGTAATGTATGCTGTAATGTATGCTATATTATATTATATGCTATAATGTATGCTATAATCTACGTTTTAATATATGCCTAATGAACTTGTGATTATTTTCTTCTTGAAATAACAAGGTAAAGATGCATATTTCCTTTGGACGTTTCCAAAGTCATATAAGCACATTTTTAAAATAAAGTTATGGCAAAATATTAAGATATTTTAGGGATTTTGTGTATGCTACTGGGAGTGGTTGTTTTTTTATATTCGTTGAACACATGCAGTTCGACTCTATCTTTTGTCAATACAAAATGAATAACAATTACATTTTCGAGATATGTCAATAATTTCTTATTTTGTTCTGTCAATCTGCCAACTTTCAAAACGCACCATCAAGGCGACAAACGTACCATATTCATAAATCTCCTTATTTAACTTACGCGCCCACGCAAAAGATACTCGGGTTTTCATATAAAGATGTCTTTCAGTCTTTTATTACACAAACGATTTAAGTATCGCTCGCTTTGCAACTAAGTTTCCATATGAAGCTTGCTATTCAAGTCATACTGAATTAAGTATCTATAATTCACTGAACGTCACGTAATCTGAATTTTTATCGATAAACTTCTAAGAAACCATATTATTTAGCAATGAGCGTTGTTGAATAAAGGCTTTTATTATCTAAAGTAAAACAGGAGGAAACCGTTTCCACGGAGAGTTCACACCAGGTCAAAACTGCCACATATGAGAGTTCACGTATTTTGCATTATTAATGAAAAGGGCTTTCAATATATTTCATAATTTGTTATTTTTTGTCACTTCGAATAATTTCGTCAGATATAAATAGTTGTAAATTGAGTTACTTCGTTTTTCCAAGAATATGTCTTTGCGAGCAATAAAACTGTGTGGCGTGTATTATTTTTGGAAACAAACATAAATCTTATTTCAGTTTTTTCTCCCATCACTCGAAGTTCGCCGGTTGAAACAGGCCGCTAGAGGACGATCGCTTTATAGGGTGATTCTTGACCAAATCTGTATCACCTTGATAAGCCTCTAGTGGCCTATCACCCTCGCTATCATATTCGTGTTCCTGTTCTGTTGCTGCTTGCATCCCCGTTTTTTCAGTAACGTTTTGCTCATTCTTATTGTGGTCAAGTTTCTGCAGAAACCTGTTTACTTTCGAAGCCACTTCAACCATTTGTGCGGTTTCGTACAGGGCTGCGCTTCCCCTACGAGACGGAGTTCTGGGCGTCAAAGACCCAGAACCCGATCCAGGTGATCTTGCCCCAGATGGAGAACGTGCCGTAACCGGCTGCTCTCTAGTATCCATTAGTCCGCCAGAGCTTATCGGGGGCAGCGATTGCCTTCTAGGTTGGTTAAATGGCGGTTTGAGGAAGGGAGAAGTCGGGCTCCTCGGTGAAGCCGGACCGTCGGTGAACGTGGGTTCTCTCGAAGATACCGAGTCCAGCATCAAGGCCTCTGAACCACTGAGTCGTCGGGCTGCATTAGGCGAACGTCTACCTACCTCGGGAACGTTTCGCACCGGCAAAGTCGCGATCAGTGTCGCTGGAGGTGTGCTGTATCTCCGAGGAAGTCTTGGACTCAAACGCCTATCACCCGGTACCTCACCCACACTTAACCGATTTTTCATGTATTCCTCCGCTTCCGCGAGTTCTTTCTTGATTTTCTTTTTCTCGCGATCAATTTCTTTGCCAATGCTTCCTTTGTGGCAGTTTAGACTGTCAAGTTGTATTTTCAGCTTTCTGTCGGCCAGAGAATTCATCGAGAGAGTTTTATCGGCGTATTCTGTGCGTTGGTACGCCATGTTTTTTCCTCAGTAATACACAATGCCAACAGGGATAGCAGTTGAATGTTTCTTTAAGCGCAATCTAGTTACAAACTGCACACAACTAAGTCATATTATTTCGTGCACCGCGACGGGAGGTTTTCTCAACATATACGTATGCAAATGAGGCAGACAGATTAGAAAGCGACCGAGCTTTTCAATATGCACCTGTCTGTAAATAAACGCAAAACTTTCTCGTTTCAGCCGCTATTTACATTGCGACTATTAAGAATGCTGATCCGTGAATCGAACCAGTTCAGGATTGAGTAAAATGAGTAATATCAAATGTCAATTAGGTTGCGCTTTTTAGGGCAAATCTTACTTTAGACATTGTAATTTCCAGGTCTATTTTGGTAAAAGATTAAAAAATTAATGCGCCGATCTTCGTAACAACCGCAAGCCACAATAATGGATAATTATATTTCAAGTTTTAGATCTATAAATTCAATACAACCACTAGCCATTTTCACCCACTTATTTTTAGTCGAAATTTTAATTTACTGCAATTAGGCGCAGAGATTATTTTTATTTTATCGCGGAAAACTTAAATCTTTCATGTAATTATATTTCTATCATAACTTTTCTATTCCGTTACTCCCGGCCTCGCAGGTGAAGTTTCGCTATAGAAAAATAAGCTTATCTTGAGAAGTTAAGCGTTCTTAATGGAGAGCTCGAAAATATATCTTTGTTAATTGTGTAAGTATAAATACCAGCATTTCGCATAATGGCGGTTCTCCTCATGTGCGAAAACTGCGTTTTCGGTAAAGCTAAACAAAATTGTTCTCTCTGCATAAGAAATAATTATAAAATATTGTATCTTTAACAAGCCAAGATCATCAATAAATCGTTAAAACAATAAGATGTGAACTGAACTTCCTAAAAACTGCTTGCAGCTATAGATTTCATCAGGAGCGACGTCAAATTCATGGCATAAAACTTGAAGCAAAATTGAATTCGTTAAACCGCATTTTCTGTTCTTCAGGGAGCTGTTGTTTACTTTGGAGAGCTGCCCCGTCAGTTTCGGCTCTTAGGTAGCATGAGATTTGCACTGAAGAAGCTATATTTTATTTCAATGTTTAGATAATGTCAATTATTTCATTTTATTAATTTGGATATGTTTACGTTCTCAATGACAAACACGTATTACCACAAAATAAAATATGATATATGTATTTGCAACAAGCGTAAAAACAAAATGATGGAATATGATTTTCTATGGAAATATAAACTTTGTTTGAGATTTTACGAAATACAAACTTGTATATGTATCAAGTTTTAGTCTGATAGAAACTTGTGTGAAATCAATTTTACTTTGTATTGATTTTCATAGAATATAATACTTTATATTGGATTAATTTTAGATTTTGAACGTGATGTCTTAGTGAAATATAAGATTTCGTATATGTTTCGATTTCACGAATTATAAAACTTTGCGTGGGATTTCAAAATATTTTAGTAAGTCTTTTTGGATTTAAAAGCACTTTGTAATCAATCTCACGAAATATACGACTTATCAAACTTCCCGACAGAGCTTTTTGAGGGAGTCTGTTCATATACAAATTACATCGCAGCAGAACTGAATTTTTAAACTTGGCGTTCATCGCTGTCCTATTACACTGTATATTTAGTTTTGCAGTTACAATGACTAAGCAATATAAAACGGCTGCGAGTGTCTATAAACCGGCTGTGATATAAACACGCCGACAGTTGTACAGCACAAGAGAAGTTTAAGAGGAACACGATGCGAAGCGTGTTTACTTCATAGTTTATAGACACAAGCAGCCGTTTTATATTGCTTTTGTAAAACAGAAATAAGACGAAGATAAAATGAGTGTCTTTATCCTCTGATATAGACACTCATTTACCATCTTTTAGCCAATCAGAGCGCGCGTTATATCTGCCCTATTTTATAATAACTCAGTGATAAAACATTTGTTTCATTGGTCTTACAAATGATAGGACAAAACGCATAATTAACTCAAGATGAAGATATTTGTATGAACCGGATGTAAAAAATCACACCATTCAATTTCTTCCAATCAGAGGGCCCGTCTGCTCTGATTCCTGAATTGAAGTCGTGATCAACGTAGTGCGAGAACGGGAGTAATGAAAGAATAGATGCCCTTAGCAACATATGCGTCGTAGCTTTCATGTTCGGTTCTGGTGTCATCTTGGTTGGGGGCAAACAAACCTTCGACGGTTCGGTGATCCCCATGTCTCTGGGGTAAACCTATTTTTCCAAAAACAAGTGAAGTGTAGAAATGTTTAGTTTGTAAAATCTGGTGTTGATTTTATTACAAAGCAAGAATTCGATTTTTGTCGAGAAATTGCTAATTATCAGGATGACGCAGTAAATATCTATCACTTATCACCTACACGACGGGGAATATTAAGTGAGCGCTCGCGCAGTATGGTGATGTCATAATGAATTAATTCTGAACCATAAAGCATGTTAACAAAGAAAACTAAACTGCTTGCTAGTACTAAATGCTAGGGTCATCAAACTGCCATCAAACCATGAGTTATTTGGAGACAGAGTCGTTTGACGAAGGCATGAAACGAGCGAAAGAAGGAATTAAGGAATTTAATGCCGAGCTGGTAGGAGCTCAACAAATTATACATTGTAAAATTTATATATGCAATTTTATTTTCACTGTAAATACATTAGCACGAATTATTGAATTCTTTTCGTCACACGGTACATAATTTTTAACACAAAAATGTCCCTACTGAGCAAACAAATATTTCCTGAACATATGAAACAGTTGTTGATGTTATTAAATCATAAACCAGGAAAAACTGCGCCAAGCCGTAGGATTTAAATAATACGTTCTCCTTCCATATTGCATACTTGGAATAATACCTCATTTATGCCTTATGGCTAAACAAAGTATATTAGCTAATAACCATCAATTTATATAATTATGAACCAATAAGAAAGATAGAAATGGAATAACCATTGGTCTGTATTTGTATTTAATAAAGGCTTTCTCTGGCGCTGATCTGATAAAACTTCCCTGGCTTAAAAAGCTAGTAGCCCAATATACGTAAATAAATTTTTCGTCTTTGTTCTAGGAAGAAATAAGACAACTGAATGTGAACACGAGTCTACAGGTTACTAACGTCCAGTTGCTGTGCGACACCATGAAGTCATGGTTGAAAGACGTTGTTAGGAACCACCACAAGGCAACTCACAAGAAACTGGAGACCGCTGACTGCTACAGGCTGGACACAGAGGGCTAATATATGCAAGGTGGCCCGAATGTCAAGTTACTTAGTTTCATTCTATGTATAGTTTAATTTTTAGCCGATGAAACATGTTTGAATTATTAAGAGGCTGTCTCTGTACAATCCTCATGATCATTTTGGTTCAAAAAATAGATTTCGCTCTAACTTTGTTTATCAGTAGTACATTATAATTAAGTAACAAATCCGCAATTGGAATAATAAATTGTCTTTTCTCTGGGAAATATCGGGTTATGCACCAGTCAGTGGTTTGCCCCAGGGGGGGGGTATCGGGCATACCCACGGGGATTGATAGAAACATTCGTCCTGTGGGTCGGGAATTTGACATTCTAGAAG
>JANVCK010169856.1:0-10928 GCA_026546655.1 Epizoanthus illoricatus
GATGGAGCGTACAGTAACTGTTGGCATCTTGAAAGCAGAAAATGATCGACCCACGAAGCAAAAGGACCGAATCAATGACGATCGAACCAACAAGAAAGGCAATCCCATCAACATTTGTCAACATTTCATTTGTTTGCAAGGTCGTTCCCAGGGCAATCAGCGGTCGGTCCTGGAGATTTATAAACTGGGTACTAGTACCAGCGTTTGCGCGTGCGCATTTATTTCATCGCGGGAGATTTGCATGGTGAAAGCAGTGGCAGAGCTAAGTATTTGTTTTCTATTTCACAGACGTTTCTTTCTGCACGTGGCGGTTCTCACATGGATCATACACCGCTGAGTTGTACCGAACACGGGGAAGTATTAGTCTCAAATGCGAAGGATGGACTACAGAGCGTTAAGGAGCTCGAAGCAAGTTACAAATCTGTCTGCTTTCTTCTGTCTTTCATCAAAGTTTTTGACAAAGATAAGAAGATAAACAAAGAAAAGATTAAGTAAGAAATTGTTTATACTCCGAATTATACTGTATTACTTTGCCTCTGCTTTGGGTAGATTATTCAGTTTTACCAAATCAGTAGTTCTTTTTATAATGATGTTGTGTTGCTGAATGATTTTTCAGGAGAAGCACTGGTTTTTATGCGAAAGTTGAACTGAATGGAAAGGACTGTTACGGAGTGTTCACGAACAACCACGTGCTTAGCTCGAGAAGTGATGCACAGAAAACTACGGCAACATTTGGGTATGACGCGCCCAATCAAGGCAAGAATGTGCATCTGAGACCGGACATGATTTTTGAAACAAACAGGGTTGGTATTAGTTATTTCTGGGCAGTTTTGATTAATTTTAAATCCAGTGTAAATTTACATGTAAGTCATCTTAGGGCCTGGATATGGAGGGGGGCTAGCTGGTCCGCTTGGTGGACAAATTTTTTCGTGTGTGTATGTGGGAAAATGTTATCCTGGCTACAGGGATGAAGTTGCTGACTTGTTTGGTGGCGTGATTACTAGATGCGCAATTTTAGTAAATAGACAATGAAAATGTACTGGTTGAGTGAACATTTTCATCCTGGTGCGCCAGCCAGGATGAACTGTTCATATGGGAAATCTGCTAGCATGGCACCATACTGTCTGGCCCAGCTTGCTGGGATCCTGGTAGCTGTGTGCCTGGATTCCTGGCAACCAGGCCGGCCCGCCTTCTCATATAAAAGCAATGAAAGTTTAAATAGGGAAATAGGCATGAGGCGAGATCTTGCCTAGGTGGGCCAGCCCGGTAACTGGGCTGACCCACCTCCATATAAACAGGCCCTAAAAATACAAAATTATGGTAGACTTGTGATGTCACATGCTGTCACTATTAAAGCCTGGTTTTCACTGATGATGGAAGTGGAAGAAGTGGAGACAGAAGAAATGAGTAAATATAAACAATCAAAAAGACTGAAAAGAATGGAGGGTTTCGATCTTTTCCATTCTGTCTCCACTTTGTAGTGTTTATGTGGGTTCTTGTGCTTCCACTTCCATCTCTGCTTCCTTTTCTGTCATAAGTGAAAATCAGGCTTAATTATCCTCGTACAATATCAGGGCTGTAGCAAGGGAAAATCATTGGGGGAACCAAATGGTGGCAGACTCAAGTAATTTGTAGTAAGGAGTATGAGCACCAAAGGCGTAAGATCCTTGAAGGGGGCCGGGTTCATGCCCCCCTCCTCCAGACATTTTTTAAATATAGGGTCTCAGAAATAACATTTCCTGCCTTATAAGAGTAGTTTCCAGCAAGTTCAAATGGTTTTGAATTGTCAGAATTTAATTGATCTTGTGCTTGGCCAAATGAGCCTGTTAAAATTATGGGGGAAGGGGGCCTCCCCCTGCTACAGCCCTGAGTATGGACTACCTAATTAAGTTATTATTGTGAATTTAAAAAAATGCCATAATTTTAATTAATTTCTTGGAGCATTAATTTCAACCTTAGTACATTGTTGCATTAGTTTTCACCAAATTTGTGAAACAAATTTCTCCATAAAAGAGAAAATTAAAGATGAAGAATGCTAGTCTGCTATCTTTTCAGAACCTTGGACATTGACCCAGGAATTTGTTGTTTTGCTCCATTCTCTTCAATAAAAACTAGTTGAACTCTTAAGTTTGTAACAAGAAACAGTTTTTCTCTGCCTCATTCTCATTAATAACCATAACAAAGGAATGTTAAAACCTATAAATGGCTTTGTAAAATGTTTGTCCCATGTCATGTGCAAAGGAACATGCAGCTGCCAAGCACAATACATTGGTGAGACTTCCTGTAATTTAGAACAATGCACCAGTGAACTTGATGATCCTTCTAAGAACTCTGAATTAGCTCATCACTTGTCTTCTAACCCAAATTGCTACTTCTCCTGCAAGCAATTGCATCTGATATGCTGTATCTTAGAAGCCCTCCTAACTGCTAAGCACCATCCCATCTTGAACCAACAAATCCAAGTTTTTCCTTTGTCTCTTTTCCCTATGGGAATTGCTTATTTAACAATACCAACCTGTCAGTATATAAACAATGTTCATCCAAAGTTTCTCCATACCTGATGACTACCAACACAGGTCAAAAATGATTGTTTTAACCATTTATAACTTTTACAAAACCATTTATATATTTTAAACTTTTATCGGCAAAAGATGTCAATAAGGGAATTACAATTGAACAGACAACTACATGTTGCTGAAATAAAATACAAATCAGTAACTGATCATCAGACGAGTAGGAATACCTAAATTGTGTGCAATTCTGCAATTGGTTTCGGCTGCATTAAATCCTAGACCAATTATTGTTAGTAGAACATTTTGGGAGGAGCCACCCACCGTGTGAGCACAGTTACTGAACAAACATTAGTAAAAGATAAGGAAAACCAAAATAGTATCCGTTAATAATTACACATAGTGAACACGAAAATAACATAAACCAATCATGTGCATGTAGACTAAACAAATTAAAACAGTATACAGCGTGCGCAACAAACAATCATGATAATGATAAATAAGTATAAGGTGACTTCAGCTTTGCACTAATTGGAACTATTTTGCCCTTCTATCTGCATTCCATTTAGGGGCAATAATTTTAGCCATGTTTATTAGTACAGAGATGATGAGGTAATTAGTAGCATGCCAAAAAGGATGTAACAGTGTTAACACATGTGCATATACCAATTAAATATTATTTAAGTTTAAAACATATATTAAATGATATATATAAAATTATTGAACCTTGTAAAAACAAATGTTGATAATGACCTAATGATGACCAATACTGGTTGAAAATTTTCCTTTACAAGGTTCAATAATTTTATATATACCATTTATATGTTTTAAACTTATATCTGCGAATAGATGTTCTGTGTTATTTAAAGTTGGGGACTAAATAGCCACTGACTCCGGAACCATTTGAGATCACAGAGTGCTCAGTCTAGGTAGGAGTAAGACCTTAGGGTGACTTAAAAATAAAATAATATTAAATAATATGGTTACCATTTCAAATGACTTAAGTTTTCACTATGTCTCATGTGTCTATAACTAGTGTGTGCCAGATTTTCTCAACTTTCTATATACTTCAAAATATGAGTACTCCAGGGAAATATAAAGAAAGAGAAGAAATGGGAAATGGTTCTCAATTTTTTTGACAATTGACACAATTTGATGTTATCATCTTGAACAGGCACTGGATTATACATTTGTGGGGGTTGATAAGAAGGAAGTTGATGACCTTCAGCTTGGTTTATCACCAATAATATTTGATGACGAGGGTGAAGTACAAGTAAATGATGACATATTCATCTTCCAGCATCCTAAAGGACGACCGAAAGAATTTAGTCATGAAAAGATTACCAGGGTTGACAAACCATTTGTCTACTACAAAGCAGACACTGATGCAGGTTCTTCAGGAGCACCAGTCTTCAAGAAACTTGAACTAATCGCAATTCACCATAAAGGCAATGAGGAGGAATTGTATAATAAGGGGACTTTGTGCAGTGAAATTCTGTCTCATCTGAAGACTGGCAAATGTAAGTAAACAGCTCAGGGATTGTCCTGAAATGTCTTATGACTGGAGACTCTGAACATTTAGGTAAAGGTTACAAAGCAACTCTCAAGAATAAATCATCAAAATATTTTAAATTTCACACTCAGACACACTGACACAGATTCAAACAGTTCAGACATGTTCAGGTTAGCTGCATCATTGAAGATTCTGTCTGCTGGAGAGCGTCTTGGATAAAGCTCTTACTTTTTAGTAAGCCTTTGTGGAACCCATTTATTTAATAGATTCAGTCCACATTAAAATCACATCATAAGTTGTAAATGACCCCCCTGAAAAAAAACCCAAAATCTTGGTGAACCTAAACATTCCCAGAAGTACAAATTTGGCAGCCAACAATGCCATCACAAAAATGTTGAAGTATATCCCACAATGGAGATTCTTACTTTGTGTGGATATCATAAAGTAGCCAGTACAAATAACCAGAACGAAAGGAAAATTTTGCTGCATGCCAGCTATTATTAAAAACCCTGGTGCATGGGTAGCATTTGTCAAAATAAATATTTGTAATAAAATTATTTATTTTCTTATATACAAAAATTTAGACACAGACCCGACAGCAATAATACTAGACAGTCAAGACAAAGAAATATATGAAGGAAAACGATCCTGTGAGAATGGTACTGGTAAGTTACAGTTGTTACTATTATTATATAGTGTGTTGTCTTTGAGAACTTTTGTACAATATTTTAAATCTCTCATTGTACAGAATTTTTTAAACTTAACTTTTACCAGCACAGTACATGTAAATCCTAGACTTTAAGATTCTTTCCTTTAATTTAAGGTTGTAACTTGACAGACAGGAAAATAAAATAAATAATTAAAAATACTAATCAATTAAATTACTATCTATTAGATAGTTTTCAGAACAAATTAGTCCAACAGAGCGTGTTTCATTAGACAGCATAATTATGTTCTTTTATCTTCTCAGATTAAGCATACTTGTTATGTTAATAATTAATTGTTGAACATTTTGACTGCAGAAAGACCAGCAAAATGGCCAAAGTTGTCTAACAAGTCACATTCATGTACCAGTATATACAAACCTGGATGTCCAACAGAAGATGAACTTAATAGCTTAGCAAAAGATATAGTATCATTCTGGAAATACTTGGGAAGAAAGTTGGGACTTGCAAATAGCAAACTTAATGAAATATCGAAGGACCATATAAACTATGAAGATGTCACAGAGAAGGCTTTTGGAATGCTTATGGCCTGGTATGACAGGGGGGATGTGGCAACATACTGTGCCCTTGGTCAAGCACTGAATGCTCTCGACAACAGCAGGCTGGCAAAGAGATTCATGTACTGACAGTGTGGTGGACAGCATGGATGTGGGTACTGGGACATGTAACTGTCATCTTAAAAGCCAAGACAGAAAGGGAGTATGGTCATCTTGTCCCCAGATCTCATTTTGAAAGTTTAAAAATGATGGGAAAAAAGTGTAGGGAGGGGAAGGAGGAAATGGGATCTGGCAAAATTCGATTGTGAGTGGGCCATGAATCAGGCCCACACACCAACTGCATATGCCCAAGTTCCTGTCAACAAACACCTGAACCTGATCTCGTTCCCAAATTTTTGTTTTGGAATCAAAATGAGATCTTGGGACACAATTAGATGTTTAATCATGTAGACTGAGCACGCACAGTTAGTGCATGGGCCTGATTCATGACCCACATGCAATCAAATTTTACCAGTTCTCATTTCCTCCTCCCCCCATATAGAACCAGAAACAATGTAAATCACATGTATATACCCCTTACTAGTAAAAACTTAAACAGCCAAGTATTCCTTTTATTATAACAGGAAAGCTTTTTAATGATCTTCCCGTTCAAACTAAAACTCACAAAATGCCTCTTTCTTTCAAGTCTGCAGTTAAAGAATTTTACTTTTCTATTTTGTAAGTAGTTTTTAGCACATATAATTTGTAAATAGGCCTTTTAATATTCTTATTCACACTGCATGTAAATTTTAACCACATCTTACATTTATCTAGGGTTCCTATTGATATCAATAAACTTTTACTGAAAGGACCACCCTAATGAAATAAAGGTTTCCACCTTTTTTTTCCTCCAAAATTCAAAAACAAAATCTGTAAATGAGATCAGGATTATGGAAATCAGAAATCTTGTTGTCATAATTTATGTAAAACTGTTTTTGCTATTCTTTCCAGTTTATCCTGTTTCTGGTTTATCCAAATCCCATGCATTGCAATGTAGAAACTTTGAAACTGGATTAGAAACTTCTAAAATCATTTTAGGAGAGGCACACATACAAGTACACATTGCATGATTGTGTAAACTTATTTAATATATACAGTAATTTATTGAAAACAGAAGTTGTTTCCCTTTTTCATCAGTTGTTCAGGCCCAGCTGTGCATACCAAGTATATAATCTGATGAACTATGTTCTTAAAAAGAAAAATTAATGTAGTTGCAGTTGTCAACAAAATTATTGAGATTTATTTCTAACCTTTGGACATAACACATGAGAAAATTAGCTGTCAACAACTACATAATAAAATAAATAATAAATGGTAGTGCTTCCATAATGCATACTGGCAATGTAACATCTCGATGTGCTTTACATTCATATATGCCACCACAGGCTGCCAGTTACAGGCCACAACACCAGGATCACTATCCTACTCTTGTCGACAAATGCATGGGTTATTTCAAGTCCCTCAATAGAATGTCAAGAGACTAGACCAACGTGTCTTAATGTCCCTGTCCACGGATGGTGTGGCGAAAGAGAAAGTCACACAAATACAGCCCTCGGCAAGGCCGGACAGACAGTAGTTACTCGGTTGTTTTCATTATTATTTTTTTATTTAAAATTTATAATTATAGTTATAGACAACGTGTATATATCCCTCTACCTAGGTAATCTATCTTACTGGTAATCAAGTATTCTAAAAGAGAAACAAATGAAACCGGAAGAACATAACTACAGTTCTTCCTTGTATCTCCTATAACTGAACATGTCCAAGTATAGTATACCTCTCAAAATAAAATACTTCACAAAGGCAATGTTGATAACTATGTACAACTAGCTGTATTTTTAGTTAACAATTTATCATAACGTTTTGTATAACATTTTGTCAGTAATTAATTTTATTGGTAGTAGAATGAGTTGAAGGAATAAAAATATTTTGAAGGTTTTGCATCATGGGAATCTTCTTTGCAACCACAATGACATGTAGAAATGTGTTTGAGTAGTACCAACAGTACATTAGAAAATATATGTGTTTAAACAAGCAAAAAAAGCTTCAAGGCTGAAATCTCATCCAAATCCAAAATATTTATAGACCACTTGGCTACATACACAAACTATACAAAAGATGTTGGACCAGGGCTCCCACAGTCATGGAAAAGTCTTATGGAAAATCATGGAATTTGAAAGTACTTTTTCCAGACCTGAAAAGTCATGGAATTTAGGAAAATAACCTTAGGTCACAATTCATGGAATTTGAACTTTTTGCCCAAATTCATTAATGTTGCGGCTTCTTTATAAAGTGTTACTGGTACTCAAGTACTGTTATGATACTTGCAATATTTCAAAATATAGTTGTCTGTAGAAAAAGTAAGTGATTGATTTGGCATACATGTATTAGATTGGAGATTATATAACACAGTTTTCTTGTTTAAAGAAGTATGTTTACACTTTTCAAAGTCACAGAATGGTCTGAATGTAATTTTATTGCTAAATTTCCATGGGAACCCAGTGGTCCTGTTTGGCATACCTCATTTATTGGGTCATACCAACCTAAAATTGGTTCCTATGGTCCTGTACCATCACTATTGTCAACCAGATGTAAATTTAACTAATATTATGTAAATCAGTTAAACATATACACATGCAGTGCCTTCTTTGTTAAACTGCTTATTAAGATCTATTTTTCCTTCCCTTTTTTCTTCCTAAAGTTTTGTTTTCTTCATCTCTACAAAATTTGCACTTAAGCTTTATACTTAATATATAGTTATTTTCCTCCCTCATCAACTTCACCATGGTAGTGGCCAACTCGAAAGCTTTTGCTTCTTTGACCACTACGCACTTCTCCTCTTAAAATGTAATAAATCAAATCGTAGCTTCCTTTTTCTCTATTTCTTACTATAATTTAAAAAATATTATTGTAAAAATAAGTGCAAATAAAAATAAACTTGGAAACTTGGATGATATTAAAGTGTATAATTAGTAAATAAAGTGATATTTCTTGACCTGGGTTCCACAGGTCAGACAAATGAAATTCAAGGGGACAGTCTGATTACATTTTTGTGAATGATAGAAAGTTTATTTTGAGGGGACAAAATTTTAAATGCAACAAATGGTATGGATTAAGAAGCCAAGTGCGCACTCTGGCTATCAGAAAAGCAGGTGCCCGTCCATTTGATATTGACTGTAAAAATTAGCAGTAATAACTAATAATCATAGTCGTCTAAATCGTTCAAGAACTCTTTGAAATTGGGCTTTTGACGTAATTGACCAGACTGCCCTTGCAAAAACAACAGTGGAGAAGGCAGAAGCGAAACAGCACGAGGGGCTCGCTCTTGACGAGCTTCAGTGCTAGTGGCCGGAGACATTCTGATATCGCAAAATAACATCTTGTATTCCGGGTACAGTTTTGTTGCGTCGAATGAAGTCGCCCTTTGTACGTTGCTTTTGTACTCTGCCAACAGAAGAATTCGATCTTCATATGCATATCTCGCAGGCGCAGCTAGTGATTGTGCTTGTGAGAAAAGTAATATCGTTTGTTCGAAGGCAACTTGTACTTGATCGCGGCACTGAATAAAATTGAAGTGAGGAAGTTGATGTGGTCTGCAGTCTCAGGCTTCTCTTTTTGTTGTCTTGTCCCTGTTCATTTCCATCTCTAGAATTTGACCCCAGAAATCAGCACTCATCGGACACAAGTGATTGCCCGGTAGTTCTTCGGGTGACCTCGGACAACTGTACAATCCCTTCAGCCATTGTCGCATCACGCCACTAGCACCGTAATTTCTAATAACAGTTGCTCTCCAGCCAAGTCCTTCTTCCACATCCATCTCCACATCTTTCTCGTCAAATGATTTACATTTAAACTTCCACAAAAAATCACACTGATTGATGAAGTTCTTCCAACATCGACAGGTCTGCGAAGCTTGACAAAGGCTTTTCACGTCGGTGTATTCAAAGATCTTGAGAGTTACTTCGGGAGGTAAAATGCCCACGAAATCCATTCTTTATTTACTTCGTTCCCCAGTAGAACAATGAATAAATAGATGAATGAATGGACGTTTTCATAATCTTTTGGGCTTGTTCAGTTGTTAAAAAACAGGATCTTTGATATGAATACAAGAAAAAACGCTTCTCAAAAGAAACTGCAGCACACGTTGTTTCATTTCATTGTTTACGATTCAAGCTTCCAGCTGATCTGATCCCGTCAAGATGACGTCATTTGCCGCGAACTTCGATGATGGTGGTTGTCGTGGCGACCTCAACTTGTCAGCGGACAAAGTCTGTGCTATAATATGTCAGTGCTACTTGAAGTATATTACTATCTGGAGCGAATGCGACTGAGATTTTGCCGGGCACACGTTTTTCTGTAATTTTGCATTTTCTTCTTGCTGAACATGAAAGTAAAGGATTTTCTATGTGGGCACTATATTTTAAATTGTGCTGCTTGCCTGTCGTATGCCTTTCTAAGGAATTTCCGCCCATTCTGTGCGTGGCTTTTCCCCAGTGACGACGAATGCCAAATGGACTGGGTGAGTTTATCAACATCATTCATTTATTTTATAGACTATCAACATCACATTCGCGTTTCACATGTCATGATCAATCATCAGATGATAAAGGTCATCAAGACTATAATATACAGTAGATAATGGTGAATTATTAGCAAACGTTAAATACACTGGTCAATCGGGTAATGATAGAACTATTGGAATTACTCGCAAGTTGAGCTGGCCATGCGCCAGTATATTTACGTATCGGCTTCTGAGATAGCCATAGGAGACTGGGGCGAGAAATTGTGGTTTTATAATATTTTGATTCTGTGACTGTGTATATATTAAATTTGAACACACACACACAAAGCAGTAAACTTTCAGAAATGCAACCTAGGATTCTATTTCTTTTACAAGAGTTGAGCATATGAAACAAATGAGATTTCAAGGAGAGGACCCAGAACCCAAAGGGCAGAGGGGTGTCAGGCTAAGGTGGCTTGATAGTTCTGAATTCACAAATCTACATTTTGCTTCAAGTTTATGCCATTTTCTTAACTTTTATTTAATTTTCTTCAAATAAAAAGTTTTATTAACAACAACATCTGTAGAATTTAATGACACATTTACCTATGCTCATAACACTACATACTCTCTGGAATGTTGACGAAATAAATCAGTCAAATGTAAAAATATTCATATTTTGCCAGATGAACCCACATGAAAATTTTAGATCTAATAATAGATGTCTTAAAAGATCTTTTCTTCTGCAAAATGACATCAAAATCTTTAAGACAGTTTTTCTGCAAATTAGTGAAACATTTCAAGATATTTTTTCCAAATTATGCAAATTAAGAACATACCGCTACTGAGCCATTTCTCAAGAACAGTGCAAGCAAACCACTTTTTACACCATCAGACTGTAGTTTTATAATGGACAAGATATCAGTCACAAACTGAAATCAATCCTGTCAGTAGCTCCTGAGTGATTCAATGTTATATTTTGTGTTTTGAATTGGTGTTTTCATAAACACATTCACGTTTTGTAATTTAAATGTTTTGGCTGGCATTTCAAAATTCGATCCAGCGATTTTGTTTAAAAGTCATTATGTTGTTGATGTAGTCTTTTAGAAACAATGTACAGTGGAATCGATAGAGGTATTATTT
>JANVCK010169967.1:0-18939 GCA_026546655.1 Epizoanthus illoricatus
AAAAATAGTCCAAAAAATAGTCCAAGAGTCCAAGGGTCCAATAGTCCAATAGTCCAGTCCATAAATTACCCGATGCCGAAATATATCCGACCTACTTGTATGAATTGTAAAACTTTAATTGGATGGAGCGTTCATTTCAACGATGTTTATATAATAATTATTTCACGACACTGGTTTCCCTTCTTTTAACCAAACTTCTGAAACCTTCCCTAAAGATAAAACTGAAAATTAAACATTAACTGCAGAATTTCTTTCTTTTACTCTCATATTTGAAATTTCTAATTTGGCCTGCTTTAATCTGCTATTTCCAATTTTTTTTCAATTTATAACCCAGCAATTTGTTGTTTTGTTCTGTTCTCTTTAGAAAGCGAGTATTCTTTGTCACAAGAAAGAATGTTTTCTCTCTCATTTTCGTTAATGTCCTCGACTAGGACATTTTATCGTCAATTTCGCGTTTATTTTCTTGAATTGGAACCGTTTGGCCTTCCATCACATTAATTGATGTGAATTTTAGCCGTCGTAAAGGGTCATCTGGTACCAGGCAAAACTACCGATATTTGCCATCAGTCCATTTTTGTGAAAGAATAATAAACAACTTAATTTAATGAAAATATTCTAAAAAGCGAAATAGAACAAACTATTCTGAGCTAAAGTGTAGGATAGCGCAGATGGAAGTGGATTATAAATCACCAAAATTGATTTTAATACACGCCGTTCAAAAATCAAGATTTAAGTAATTATGGAATATTGTGGTGTTGCCCATGATTTATTTTTCGAAATTTCTTTTCTTTCATCTATTTTCGCGATATCTGCTTCCTATTTGAAAATGTTTAAACCCAACTGAAGCAATTTCTGGCAATAGCAGTGCCCCGTTAATAAATTACATAACCTATAAAACCAGTTAGGGGAATTTGATACTTCATCAAGAGCTTTTTGTTGTTAGTTTCATTATCAGTCTCACAACCAAACTGTCTATTTTTGTGTTTATATTTTGCGGAGTTAACCCGGGGGAGGGGTAGGAGGGGTTAGGTTGCAGAAAATGCCCACAGCAATTTTAAACTTCTATAACTAAGGACTTGTTTAAGATTTCCACTGAAATTTTATCACATTTGCCAAAATTCTTTGGGTGAGCATTGTAATGTGCCAATTGTGTATCCACGGTCTAACCTGTATTCACGGCAACCATATTTTGAGTGACATAACAAGACAAGACAATCTTTATTTTGGTACTTAACTGTTGCATGTATAAGTATAATTTTAGTAACATAAATGCACAAGTACAAGGGGGAGGAGGGTCAAGTGGACCCCCATTATTTTCAAAACCACTCAAGTGTTTGCTCTGAAACTTGGTCTGAATAATGTGTAACTTTTATCATTAATAGTATAGTCACAAGCAATTATAGGAACAAATTTAGGGGCCAAGGTGGCCATGTCCCCTTACTTCGTCCATTTACTTAGAAACATACAGCTAGGCATTACAATTTTTCTGTATTCTTTCTAGCCTTCATTTTGAATTTCTGGATCTGACTTTGAAATAGAAATGCAAAAAACTTAGAATTTCAGTGGGATTAAGTTACGAGTTTGTTTGAAAGAAAGAAATTACCATTTTTTGACAAAATTACAAAACTGTTAACTTTGCAACTTTTTTTAGAAAATTGGAATAAGCCAACAACTTGAAAATACCTTCCGAAAATGTTTTCTGATGAAAGAACAGTCGCTAAAAAGTTTGTGAGAAAAAGTAAAAACTGTTGTAACCCTTAATGGCATCAGGGGTGGTGGGGGTATTTGGACCCCCTCCAGGGTGTTTTGGACCTAAAATTTTACCTTTTGATCAATTGCCGTAAACTTTTTACTAACTATTACTTCATGAGAGGGACGTTTTTTTTACAACTTTGCCCAATGAAATAATAAGCCCTAAGACAAAAAGCCAAAATGACTGATCTGTGGTGTCATATGATACCGTAATTGAAATCACTAACTACCTTTAGATTCGTAATGGACTCATTAATTAGCATACCGCTTTCCTTTCATTATCTCACATAGTTTCAGAGTTTCAGGCCACGGGCCCAATTCCGGGAATCCCCCAAAGCCAAGTCTGAATAGGGTTAAATCTTTGAGCTGCAACCGGTTTATCAATACTTCTCTTCTCCTTGCCACGTCCGTACACATTTGAACTATTTGGTAATGAGATTAGAGGAGCTGATCAGGAACAGCAAGTTCTCTGTGATGAAGTGCCAAATTCTCCCAAACTGTTATGCGATATCTGTTGAGGACATTAGTGAGAATTAAGCAGATGAACACGACATTTGGTATCCCTCCCTGGATCAGGCTTTTTTGGTCTGAAACAGACTCGGGGGGGGGGGGGGATTAAGCCCCTCTCCTTCATTTCATTAATAACAAAAGTTAGCAACACCACAATTTGTATGCTTATTATTTAGTCCATAATACAACTTTTGGTAATTACTGATTTTAATTATGACGTTATATGACATCATAAATCCGGGAGGGACATTCAGCCCCTCTCCTTCATTTCATTAATAGCAAAAGTCAGCAACACCACAATTGGTATGCTTATTATTTAGTCCATAATGCAACTTTTGGTAATTACTGATTTTAATTATGACGTTATATGACATCATAAATCCGCCATCTTGGATATTTTGATAACGTTAAAAAATTGAACAAAAATTTGGGAAGTGAATTTCAAACAATGAGAGCTACGATTTAAGAGCAAACAACCGAAAAATTACAAAATATAATTTTTTAGTTATCCGTTTCTGAAAATACTGTCACTTAAAATATGGTTACCATGGCAACAGAGTGGGCAATAATGCTAAAGTTGACACATTAAATTGGCCGCAGACAAATTTTAGGAACGTTAGGAAGTTATATGGTGATAGCTTTATCTGGTGTGGAGTAACATGAGGAAGGAGGCAGGGGGGGAGGCAGTTCGATTTGTCGTGGGGGTGGGCAATTCGGTCCCCGGTCCAGGTAGGGTTAAAGAGGAAGTTTTATTGTATTTTCTTTCATGACTTTGGTCAGAAATTGCTTTAACTGGCAATAAAATGTTTAGAGTAGGAAGAGGACGGCGATACAAATGAAATAAAAGTTTTAATACATATTCTCCGGCTAAAAACAACAAAATTATTCTAGAGTCTATTGAAAGACAAATTTTAAAGACTGACTAGAGAAATCAAATTTTTAAAATGAGTCGTAATCCACTGCAATCTGTGCCATCCTGTACTTTACAGAAAAACCACTTGCTGTCTTTTGAGTTCTAGATAGAATGTTTTAATTGACCATGTATTTCACTATTTTTACTAGAAAATGCCCCATTTCCTTAGATGCATAAGCAAATTTTTCATAACGTAATTGCTTGGAGATGGGTCACGTGTTTGTTAATTGGTTGTTATGGTTACTACAACCAAAACAATGACGTCACCTTTAGCAAAATCGTGATTTTGCAATGTTTTGGCAAGATTAGTTTTTATTTGAAATATTGTTCATATATTTGCCATGTGTTTTACCGGGCATGGCATTGTTGTATGTTTCACCAGCATTGACTTGTTGCATGTTTTACCAGCTTTGCATTGTTGCATGTTTTGTTTTACTGGCATTGCATAGCATATGCGCGTGACAAACGGCAATTTGTTTTCGGCAATTTTCGCGATTATTCTGCTTGTGAAGATTTTGTCTCTTGCACGTGGCGCTCTTTATGCATATTTTGTGATGATAGTTGTTCATGTCAACGACACTACACTGGTATCACATACTCATCAAACAACTTTACGTGCTCATTATCGTTAACGCCAATTATCGCATCCACTGTTTTTCATTTTTTCGATCAAAGCTTGACATCATGTCAAATACAGGAACTGCTGGAAAACGTGGGCTCAGTTATGTAGCACCTTCCATCCACGACACAGTATTTGGGAACTTGTTAGAAACTGTTTAACAGACATATTCATCTGCAAACAGAACAAGTGGACTTCGACTGTTATCATTCTGTTTGTATCGCCCATCCTAAAGCATTTTTTTACCGTACTATGATGAAGCTAACTCTGACATTTCATACCTGCGTCCGTTCATGAAAATCAAACCACATTCGCATCACTGACAAACAAGACTGTTGATTTTTGCCAAGAAGGGGCACTAATGCTTGTTTCCTGCACCCAGCTCAAACAGACAACGAAGGGATGAGGGCACCGCAGTTCCTTGTCTTACTGCAGCCTGTGGAGGTGACAGAAGGAGAGGACGCCATTCTTGAATGTCAGGTCAGTGGGGCGCCTGTAATTTCCCTGGAGTGGTTCAAGAATGGAGTGCCCTTGCTCCCCACGGGTAGGATAAAGTCTGAATTTGACAAGGGGACGTGTACCTTGAGAATTTCCAAAGTAACCATTGAAGACGAAGCCGATTACAAGTGTGTTGCACGGAATAACTTTGGTACTGCTGCTTGTGCCACTGAGTTACTGGTCAATGAAGTATTTCAAGGTCCAGAATTCACGAGCAAGCTGCAAGATGTTACAGCAGCCATGGGGGAAGACGTTTGCCTTGAGGTTTGTGCAGTGGGAACACCAGATTTGCAGGTTGAGTGGTTTAAGGGGGATGTAATCATCATGGATGAAGGGCGTTTTATTATAGAGAAAAATGTTGTTAAAGGCATATACTCGTTAATAATTGAGAGTGCAGTCCCAGAAGACACAGGTACATACAGCTGCATAGTTCTCAATGAGGGTGGCAAGACGTCATGTAAAGCTAGACTTACTGTCACAGGGGATCCCATACAACCAACTCCTGCTGGCATGGTTCAGCTGGGGCAGGAAGTCCAGTTCGCCGTGGGTATGGGGGGACAACCAGTTTTCAAGTTAGAGCCGTCTGCAGTACAACAGCCACACTCGAAAAGACCCCCAGCGGTTATCGAGGAAGGGGGCCCACTTGAACCAATGGAAATCCCAGGGGCAGTAGCAGGGGCTGTTGTTTCATCTCACCCTGGGGACGATGAAGTGCCTGCCAAAGTTCCAAGATTCGGGGACAAGGTTCAGTTTCAACTTGAAGTTGGTGGGAAACCAATGCATAAAGTTGATCCACAAGCAAAAAAGGAGCCACTGCCTTCCACGAAACCTAAGCCATCTCGTCCATTTCGTGAGTTGGATGTGGATGTGACAAGTGACAAGAGACGACGAGTAGTTAAAAGCCCAGAGTTTGTAGAAGATGAAGGAGCAGTGCAGCCATTTGAAGTGACAGAAAGCGGAGATGTAAAGCTAGAATTGCAAGTGAAGGGTGAGCCGCCACCTGGCATCACATGGTTTAAAGATGAGACACCTATTCAAAGCAGTCCACATTATAATATCCGAAGCCGTGGGGACACACACACACTAACCATCCGTGGTGTGAAGCCAGACGACCGGGGTACCTACAGATGTACAGCAGAAAACGAGGGCGGAACCAATACACGGACCTTTGATTTGGAGGTTGGAGGGCCACAGGAAGCTAAAGGTGCTCCTCAGTTTGTCCAGGAAGAAAGCATCATTCCATTCGAAGTCACAGACAAGGGAGACATCAATCTGACCGTGAAAGTCACTGGTGATCCACTGCCTGACATACAGTGGTTCAAAGATGGCAAACCAGTAACGAGAGATAGCCGGCACACAATCAAACAACAAAAGGATGGAATCTATTGTTTGACTATCAAGGGCGTAATGAATGTTGACCAGGGAACCTACGAGTGCAGTGCAACTAGCAAGACGGGTTCGGCCAAGAGAACATTTGATGTTGAGATTGGTGGAACAAAAAGAACTGAGAGACAAACAGAACAGTTTGTGATACCACGGTTTTTGCAAGATGATTCCATAGTCCCGTTTGAAGTAACTGAAGAAGGAAACATCAAACTGCAGGTGAAAGTGTCTGGTGATCCCAAACCAGTGATTGAATGGACAAGAGATGGCAAAGCAGTTCACCCTAGTGCCCGACTTGTGATTCAGGAACACGATGACATACACTCTTTAACCATTCATAATGCAAGTCCAAGTGACCACGGCACCTACAAGTGTACTGCAAAGAGCGAAGCAGGAGAGACAACTAGAGCTTTCAACGTTGAGATTGAGGGCGGTAAACCACCACCCGAGCATTTCATTCAAGATGACTCAGTGACTCCATTTGTAGTCACTGAAGAAGGTGATGTTCGACTGCAGGTTAAGGTACAGAGCCACCCTCGACCGACTATTGTGTGGTCTAAAGATGACAAGAAGCTTACTTCAGGAAAGAACATTGAAATTGAAGCTAAAGGAGACATAAATAGTCTCACGATCCACAGACCTGCTCCCGAGGATGAAGGCACATATGTATGCACAGCTAGTACTAGCGATGGAACATCAACAAGAACATTTGAAGTCGAAGTAGAAGGCGGTAAAGAGGACACTATAACGTTGCAGTTTGAGCAGGATGAAACTATAACCCCGTTCGCAGTCACACCCAATGGGGACATCAAACTGCAAGTTAAAGTCAGTGGAAGGTCGACCGTTCAGTGGTTTAAGAACGATCAAGTTATTAAACCAAGCTCGCGAATTGCTATGGAAGAAAAAGATAACATACATACGTTAGTCATCAAGAAGCCAGTGGCAGGTGATCAGGGGACATACAAGTGTGTCGCTACAACAGAGTCAAGTACTGCTACAAGGACATTTAATGTAGAGATGAGGAAAGGCAAGCCAGTCATTCCCACAGAGGATACAGACATGCCTAAGTTCCTTCATGACGATTTATTGGAGCCATTCATAGTGTCAGAAGAGGGAAACATCACCTTGCAGGCCAAGATCTCAGGAAAGCCGACAGTACATTGGATCAAGGATGGGAAGCAACTGACATCTGATGAACACTTTCGGGTTAAGGGTGATGGAG
Source organism: Epizoanthus illoricatus (assembly GCA_026546655.1). Lineage (NCBI taxonomy): Eukaryota > Metazoa > Cnidaria > Anthozoa > Zoantharia > Epizoanthidae > Epizoanthus > Epizoanthus illoricatus. The sequence continues at coordinate 6,898 of JANVCK010169967.1, forward strand.
ATGTGTATTCACTGACTATCAGGAAGCCTACGTTACGTGATGGCGGAACTTACACCTGCAAAGCTACTAGTGGCTTGGGGTCAGCCACAAGGAACTTTGATGTGGAAGTTGAGCGGATGATACCAGCTCAGATGCTGCGAACAAGAGCACAGGAGATCGCAACACTTCAGATCATAGAAGATGAGTCACAAGTGCCATTTGAGATAAATTCTGGTGGGGATGTCATCCTTCGAGTTAAGATCACTGGAAAGCCAAGAAAAGTAGAATGGTTTAAAGACGATAAACTGATCAAGACAGGCAAAAATATTGAGATGCAGGTTGAGGGAGACACACAGATTCTAATTATCAGGAAACCAACAGCTAAAGACCAAGGCACCTACAAATGCATTGCGACCACAGAAACAAACACAGTAACTAAAACATTCAACGTGGACATGAAGAAAGGCAAGCCTGTTGTTCCTGGACAAAATGCTTTATCACCAAAGTTTATTGAAGATACTTCAGTGCAGTCTTTTGATATATCTGATGATGGAGACATTACACTACAAATCAAGACCACTGCGAATCCCAAGCCCAAGATAGAGTGGACAAAGGATGGCAAGCCTTTACGCCCCGATAATCACACCGTAATCAAAGTCCATGATGACGACACTTATTCGCTAACTATTAAAAACCCAACACCACAGGACAGAGGTAAATACACTTGCAAGGCATCTAATGATTCTGGATCTGCAACGAAAGTCTTTGATGTTGAACAAATCCCCAAAGCAGCCAAGCCAGACAAGACTCTTATTCTAGAACAGTTTGGAATGGATGAGGTGAAAGGAACAGAAGTGCCAGCAACCAAGAAAGAAAAAGACAGGCCGCGAATATTTGATGATGAAGCTGTTGTTACTGAAGAAGGCGATCTCCAACTTCAGGCTAGCGTACAGGGAAAACCAACCCCAACGGTTGAATGGTTCAAAGGCGAGACACCCTTACAGCCCAGCAACAACATTAAAATTCGTGCCATTAAAGATCGCTATATTTTGACCATTGTACAACCCACTTTAGATGACCAAGGCACGTACAAGTGCATAGCCACCAATGATGCAGGCAAAACAATTAAGAACTTTGAGGTCGAGTTAGAAGGTTCTGAGACATCGTCTGTTTCAGAAGACATCCAAGTTACAGAATTCATCACGGAAGAGTCTGTTTCTCCCTTTGAAGTAACTGTTCAAGGTGATATCAAGTTGCAGGCAGTTGTGTCTGGCACGTCGGCAGTAGTAGAGTGGTTCAAAGATGGAAAACCCATTGTGCCTAGCAATCGCATTAATATCTTGGTGGAGAATGAGATCCATACATTACTTATCAAGAACCCAACAGTTCGTGATGAAGGTATTTACAAATGCATTGCCACCACCGATACAGGCACAGCTACTAGATCCTTCACCGTGAACATGAAACAAGGCAAACCCGTTGTCCCCACTGAAACTACTCGCTCCCCAAAGTTTGTTGAAGATGGTACAATTGAGCCATTTCTAATAAGTGATGAAGGAGACGTTTCTCTTCAGACAAGGGTTACGGGAAAACCTAAACCTACCATTAAGTGGACAAAAGATGACAAGCCAGTAAAGCCGACCAACCGCATCACCATTACAGCTGAAGACGATATGCATATACTGAGTATCCACAAGCCAGCCACAGGCGACAGAGGCAAGTACGTGTGTACTGCTACAAATGACTCGGGATCCTCAACTCGAACATTCGATGTTGAGGTGGAAGGTACAAGTCCTGTTCCAATGAAAGAGGAAATTGTTCTTCCACGTTTTGATGTTGGATTTGCAAGTGCCCCGCCAGTAGATACTGCTCCAAAAGAGGAGAAGAAACCGCCTCCAGCCCTCAAAGAAAAACCAACAAAGCCAACTTTCACAGACAGCCAGGCAACTGTGACTGAAGAAGGAGACCTTGAACTACAGGCGTGTGTGTCTGGCAAACCACTCCCAACTGTACAGTGGTTCAAGGGAGATGTGCCATTACGGTCAAGTAAAACTATCAGAATTCAGGTTGATAGAGATCGTCATACCTTGACGTTAATACAGCCGTCCTTGGATGACCAAGGTACCTACCAGTGTACAGCTACCAACAGCGCAGGAAAGACTGTAAAGAACTTTGAGGTTGAGCTAGAAGGGTCTGAGACTTCATCATTAACAGAAGAAATCTTGGAAACCGAAGCCATCCGAGATGAGGATGTTGTACCTTTTGAAGTTACACCACAAGGTGACATTAAACTGCAGGTGAAAGTGTCTAGTGAGTCTGCTGTAGTTGAGTGGTTTAAAGACGACAAACCTCTTATGCCCAGCTGGAAAATTAACATCTGGACTGAGAACAATATCCACACACTAACCATCAAGAACCCGACAACTAGAGACCAGGGTACGTATAAGTGCATCGCTACCACTGATACTGACACTACTTCAAGAACCTTCAATGTGGAAATGCAAAAAGGAAAACCTGTGGTACCGACTGAAGTCACTTTTTCACCAACGTTTGTTGAAGATGAATCATTAGAGCCATTTGTACTAACCGAAAATGGTGATATTGAACTAACAGTCAAAGTAAGCGGGAAACCTACACCCACAGTGGAATGGACAAAAGAAGGAAAACCTGTGAAACCTAGCAAAAATATAGATATCAGGGTAGAAGACGTTGATATTTATAAGCTTGTCATCAAGCAACCAGCTCCAGACGACCAGGGGACATATACCTGCATTGCTACCAGTGATACAGGGACTTCCACGAGGTCATTTGTAGTCAACATTGAAGGCAGGCCGCCGACAAAGCCATCCAAAACCAGGCAAGTCCTCGAGGAGGTACAGTTTAAAATACCAGCACCAGGACAAGAGAAGCCTACAGAATCCTATCCAGTGGAAGAAAGAGAGAAACCCACTCAGCCAGTAGAGCAAATTAGTACACCGCAGTTTGTGGAAGATGATTCGGTTGTGCCTTTTGAAGTCACCAAAACTAACGATGTGAAACTTCAGGTAAAGATCACTGGTGAGCCAAGACCAGTGATAGAGTGGTCCAAGGACAACAAACCACTCAAACCTGGACGTTATGTTGACATTAAAACACAAGACGACACTTCTACATTGATCGTTAAAAGTCCAGCTCCAGGGGATAGAGGGACTTACAAATGTACAGCTACCAGCGAAACGGGAACAGCAACAAGATCATTTGACGTTGATATCAAAGGCAGAAAACCTGTGCTTCCCAAAGAAACAACTGTTGTTCCCCAGTTTATTGAGGATGAAACTGTAATTCCTTTTGAAGTGACTGATGAGGGTGAGATTAGCCTTCAAGTCAAAGTGTCAGGAAAACCGACACCAACGGTAAAGTGGTCGAAAGATGGAAAGACCCTCCAACTAAGTGAAAACATCGACATTGATGTGGAAGACGACTATCACACGCTCACAATCATAGACCCAACAATAGAAGACCAAGGAACATACACTTGCACTGCCACTAGTGATGCTGGAACATCGGTACGGTCGTTTGAGGTTGTTATTGAGGGTACAAAACCAAAAGCACCTGGCGAAGTTGAAGTTGAAAAGTCATTCCCAGAACAAGTTGAATTTCGAACCCCTGTTAAGGCTGTGGAAGCACCATCGTCAGTGCCAATTGAAAAGGAACCAGTTATGCCCAAACCAAAAGAAGAAATATCAAAACCGGCAAAACCTGCTCCAAAGGAACCAACAGCAGCAAGACCGATCGCAAAAGAAATAGAAGTTGTATTACCAGCACCCAAGTTTGTCGAACCTGTTGAAGCTGCCAAACCAACACCGAAAATTGATGAAACCATGAAGCCAACAGCACCAGTGGTAGAGGTTAGCACTCCACAGTTTGTTGAAGATAACTCTTTTACACCATTTAAAGTTACGAAAACTAATGACGTCAAACTAAAAGTCAAAGTAACTGGTGAACCCAAGTCAGTTATTGAATGGTCCAAAGACAGTAAGCCACTAAAAGCTGGCCGGTATGTTGATATTAAGACAACAGATGACACATCAACACTAGTTATCAAGAGCCCAACTCCGGGTGATAGAGGTACTTATACATGTACAGCCACAAGTGAGACAGGCTTAGCAACAAGAGCTTTTGATGTTGATATAAAAGGCAGAAAACCTTTCGTTCCCAAGGAAACAACCGTGGTTCCCCAGTTTGTTCAGGGTGAAGATGTTGTACCATTTGAAATTACAGACGAAGGTGAAATCAGTCTTCAAGTGAAAGTTGCTGGCAAACCGAAGCCAGAAGTTACATGGAATAAAGACGACAAACCTATCAAACCAAGTGACAACATAGACATTGATGTGGATGGAGATATCTACACACTGACCATTGTAGAGCCAACTCCAGATGATCAAGGAACGTACACGTGTATAGCTACAAGTGATGCTGGAAAGTCAGTTAAAACTTTTGATGTGGAGGTTGAAGGTGTAGCACCCCAAAGGACAGCAGCAGACAAACAGGACATGCCAAAGCCAAAGAAAGCAGAGCCTGTAAAACCTAGACCAAAAGATATAGATACGGTGAAGCCTGAAATGGACAAACCTGAGACAGTGGCATCTGTATCGCCTGAAACATCCCTTGAAGAGATCATTAAAGTAAAGCAACTGGCTCCTAAGGATGTTGATGTTATGTTTCCCAAATCGAAAGAGATTAAACTTGTCCAAGTTCCTGCTGTACCAGGAACGCCAGATTTAAAAACTTTGGAAATTGAACCAGAAGAGAGAGAGAAGATAAAAACTCAGGCTAAAAAACCTGAATCGTTCAAGCGCACAGCGGTAGTGCAAGAGAAGGTTACAATGACTAAAGCAGCACCCAAAGAGCTTGAAATTGCATTTCCTTCGCCAGAAGAAATGACGCCAAAGCCAAAACCAGTGAGGGACAAGCCAGCAGATATTAAACCAAGTCCAAAGAAAGTGGAAACAGCTAAACCAATTAAGAAACCTGTTATACCGGTTCCCAAAGAAGTAACTGTAGTTCCACAGTTTGTTGAAGATGAGGAGACAGTGCCATTTGAAGTGACTGATGAAGGAGAAATCAATCTGCAAGTGAAAGTTGCAGGAAAACCGAAACCGAAAATAACATGGAGCAAAGACGGTAAACCTGTCAAGCCAAGTGATAACATAGACATTGATGTTGATAATGATATTCACACACTGACGATTGTAGAACCAACTCCAGATGACCAAGGTACTTACACGTGTACAGCAACTAGCGAGGCAGGTTCATCAATAAGATCGTTTGAGGTCGATATTGAGGGTGTTTCTCCTAAACGTTCAGTTGAAAAAGAGGAAGTGGAACCAGTTAAACCTTCACCTAAGGAGGTTGAAGTTATCATCCCAGCACCAAAAGAAGTAAGACCTGATGAAGCAGTAGCACCAGTTCCAAAAGAAAAAGAACCTGTAAAACCCAAACCGAAGGAAACGGAAGCTGTGAAATCCAAGCCAAGAGAACCAGAAGCTGTGAAACCAAAGCCAAAATTGCCAGTGATACAAACACCGATGGAGCAGGAGCCTAGTAAACCACCTAAGGAGGTTGAAGTTATCATCCCAACACCAAAAGAAGTAAGACCAGATGAGGCAGTGGCACCAGTCCCAAAAGAAAAAGAACCTGTAAAACCTAAACCGAAGGAAATGGAAGCTGTGAAATCCAAGCCAAAACTGCCAGTGATACAAACACCAATGGAGCAGGAATCTAGTAAACCACCTGAAAAACCTGTTTTACCAGTAGAAGAGGTCAGCACTCCACAGTTTGTGGAGGATGACTCTCTTGTACCATTTGAAGTAACACGAACCAATGACGTGAAGATGCAGGTCAAATTGACTGGTGAACCCAAACCACTGATAGAATGGTCAAAGAATAATAAACCATTGAAACCTAGCCGGTATGTTGACATCAAAACAAAGGATGACACTTCCATTTTAACTTTAAAGAACCCAGGTCCGGCAGATCAAGGTACGTACAAGTGTACTGCCACTAGTGAAACCGGTACAGCCACGAGAACTTTTGATGTGGACATCAAAGGACGAAAACCTGTGGTTCCCAAAGAATCAACTGTGGTTCCCCAGTTTATTGAGGATGCTGAAACAGTGCCATTTGAAGTAACTGATGAAGGAGAAATCAATCTGCAAGTGAAAGTTACCGGAAAGCCGAAACCGAAGATAACATGGAGCAAAGACGGTAAACCCGTCAAGCCGAGTGATAACATAGACATTGATGTTGATAATGATATTCACACACTGACGATTGTAGAACCAAGTCCTGATGACCAAGGAACTTACACGTGTACAGCAACCAGTGAGGCAGGATCATCGTTAAGATCATTTGAGGTCGATATTGAGGGTGTTTCTCCTAAACGTCCAGTTGAAGAAGAGGAAGTTAAACCAGTTCAACCTTCACCTAAGGAGGTTGAAGTTGTCATCCCAGTAGCAAAAGAAGTAAGACCTGTTGAAGCAGTAGCACCAGCTCCGAAAGAGGAAGAGTCTTTAAAATCTAAACCGAAGGAAATGGAAGCTGTGCAATCCAAGCCAAGAGAACCAGAAGCTGTGAAACCAAAGCCAAAACTGCCAGTGATACCAATACCAATGGAGCAGGAACCTAGTAAACCACTTGACAAACCTGTTTTACCAGTAGAAGAGGTCAGCACTCCACAGTTTGTGGAGGATGACTCTCTTGTACCATTTGAAGTAACACGAACCAATGACGTGAAGATGCAGGTCAAATTGACTGGTGAACCCAAACCACTGATAGAATGGTCAAAGAATAATAAACCATTGAAACCTAGCCGGTATGTTGACATCAAAACAAAGGATGACACTTCCATTTTAACTTTAAAGAACCCAGGTCCGGCAGATCAAGGTACGTACAAGTGTACTGCCACTAGTGAAACCGGTACAGCCACGAGAACTTTTGATGTGGACATCAAAGGACGAAAACCTGTGGTTCCCAAAGAATCAACTGTGGTTCCCCAGTTTATTGAGGATGCTGAAACAGTGCCATTTGAAGTAACTGATGAAGGAGAAATCAATCTGCAAGTGAAAGTTACCGGAAAGCCGAAACCGAAGATAACATGGAGCAAAGACGGTAAACCCGTCAAGCCGAGTGATAACATAGACATTGATGTTGATAATGATATTCACACACTGACGATTGTAGAACCAAGTCCTGATGACCAAGGAACTTACACGTGTACAGCAACCAGTGAGGCAGGTTCATCGATAAGATCGTTTGAGGTCGACATTGAGGGTATTTCTCCTAGAAGTCGAGTTGAAGAGGAAGTTAAACCAGTTAAACCTTCACCTGACGAGGTTGAAATTGTGATCCCAGCACCAAAAGAAGTAAGACCTATTGAATCTGTAGCACCATTTCCAGAAGAAAAAGGACCTGTGAAACCTAAACCAAAAGAAGTGGAAGCTGTGAAATCCAAGCCAAGGGAACCTTCAGAAGACAAAGTAGATGCGGTTAAACCTATGCAACAAGAGGTTGAAGTAGTATTTCCAGCGGCAAAGGAGATAAGACCAGATGAAGCTGAGAAGCCAGTGGCCCCAGTGGAAGAAATTGTTACTCCTGAAGATTTGAGGCCAGACGAGGCAGCAGCCGCTCCCCAAGAAAAGGAGAGAGTTCTACCTCAACCACAGTTTGTACAAGACGACTCTGTCACTCCTTTCGAAGTCAGTCCTCAAGGGGACATCAAGCTTAAAGCCAAGGTTTCAGGGGAACCTAAACCTGAAGTAGTTTGGTCGAAGGACAAGAGACCAATTAAACCGAGCCAGTTCATTGAGGTCACAAGCGATAATGATGAGCATACTTTGATAATCAAGCGTCCTACTCCAGCAGATCGTGGCACTTACGAGTGCATTGCTACAAGTGATATGGGTACAGCATCCAGGACATTTGACGTGCAGATGAAAGGCCGAACTCCTGTTCTGCCTACACAGGACACTATACCACCGCATTTTATGCCTGATGATGGTATTCACCCTGTCCAAGTGACGGAAGATGGAGATATTAATTTACGAGCTAAAGTAACAGGCACACCCAAACCTGAGGTAAAGTGGTCAAAAGATGGGAGACCTCTCAAACCAAGCAAACACTTTGATATCCGTGAAGAAGACGATACACAGGTACTAACGGTCAGAAAGCCGACTGAACTTGACCATGGCACTTACAAGTGTACAGCTGAAAGTGATAGTGGGTCAGTGTCAAGATCATTTGAAGTAGAAGTGGAAGCTGTACAACCTTCTGGCCCAGAGGAAGCTGCCATCCCCTCAAAATTTCCTAAAGTGTCTGAAGAAGCTGGTTCCGGCCCAGAGTTTGTCTCTGATGCGTCTGTAGTCCCTTTTGAAACAATGGCAGATGGTAGTGTGAAAATGCAGCTAAAAGTCTCGGGTAAACCGAAACCCACTGTTGAATGGGCAAAGGATGGGAAACCATTGAAAGAGAACAAGAATATTAACATTGATGTAGTAAATGATGTTCACAGTTTGACTATTAAGAAACCAACACCTTCCGATCAAGGTACCTACAAGTGTACGGCAAGAAGCAAGACTGGTACCACCACTAGAACATTTGATGTCGATGTCTTTGGCGAGAAGCCTTTGTTGCCATCAGGTGATGATGTTAAACCACAGTTCCTGGAAGACAGCTCGATTATCCCATTTGAGGTAACCGAGGCTGGCGATATTAAACTCGAGGTAAAGGTGTCAGGGAAGCCACGCCCTGTAGTCGAGTGGTCGAAAGATGACAAGTCTCTCAGGCCGGGGAAGAATATCGAGCTTGAGGTCGAAGAAGATGTTTATGCTCTTACCATCAAGAAACCTTCACCAGTTGATCAAGGGACATACAAGTGTACAGCAACCAGTGATTCGGGAACTGCAATACGAACATTTGAAGTTGATGTTGAAGGTGCAAAGTTGACTGCTCCAACAGAAGTAGTAACATCTCCACAGTTTGTACATGATTCTACAGTAATCCCGTTCTCCGTCACAGAAAGTGGTGACGTCAAACTACAAGCTAAAATTTCAGGGAAACCGGAGCCAGTCATTGAATGGACGAAAGATGGCCGGCCACTGAAGCCGAGTTATCGAATAGACCTTACAGCTGAAGACGGCAAACATACTTTGACTATCAAGAACCCCACATTCAGGGATGAAGGCAAATATAAATGTACTGCTACTAGTGACGTGGGAACTGCAACACGGACATTTGAAGTGGAAATGAAGGGAAAAAAGCCAGTAGTTCCAGAAGAGACCATTCCACCCCAGTTTGTGCGGGATGACACTGTCATTCCATTTGAACTATCACCCGATGGTGACATCAACATGAAAGTGACAGTTGTCGGTCATCCAAAGCCAACAGTGGTGTGGTCGAAGGATGGTAAGGCTCTGAAATCTAGCGATCACTTGGACATCCACAGTGAGGAGGACACCCACACACTAACCATCCGAAGACCCACTGAAGCTGACCAGGGAACCTACAAATGCACTGCGACAAGCAAGTCGGGGACATCCACTAGGACATTTGAAGTGGATGTAGAAGCTGTCAAGCCTTCAGTATTGGAACCTGCTGTTCCCCTGCCAAGCTTTACTAATGTGTTACAGCAACAGGTGAACCCGTTTGGAGACGTATTCCTTCAGATTAAGGCTCCGGCGGAACCGGGAACAACAGTGGAGTGGTTTAAAGATGGCAAACCAGTGACGCAGAGCAGCCATTTTGATATGCAGCGAACCCGGGATGATGTTTATACCCTGACAATAAAGTCACCCAAAAGTGCTGATAAAGGCTTGTACACGTATAAGGCAACTAATAAAACCGGCAGACGCACGACCCAGTCCGTTGAGATTGATATCAAAGGTACCCAGCTGTCAGTGAATGAGATTTTCATATTTGTCATACACTTAAAAATTCACATTTTCATAAAGTTATGACTTTCAATGTTTAGGCGGCAGGTATGTAACTATAATTTGTACCTAAAATCAAATTAATGTAAGAACATCATTTCTACTAAAAATTTCTTTTATAAAACAGACCACGTAAATTAAACATTTTAATTTGCATTGCAAAAGTATCGAAACATTTCATAAGTAAGAAATAACTTATTATTATGGTGTTTGATAAAACATTACACTTCTTTTATTAATATTCAATAACTTTAAATTTAAAGAAAATAACCAAACCTTTGAGCAAGTTATAAAATCTTATTTATCTTATGAGCAGTTTCCTGATTGATAATTCTATTAAATTTACCTTTAAATCTGTTCATTACAAATTACTTAACTGGAAAATCAGTCAAGATTTTAAACCATTTAAAGCATTCTAAACATCGAGTAAAACATCTAGAGTGACCATAATAGCATATGTGAGTGTGTTTTAGCAGAATACGGCATTGCAATATTATGTTTGGTGATTTGTGGTTGTCCATAGCTTTGTATTTAATGTGCATTTACAGGAAAGAAAGCTACAGAAGGCGAGGCACCCACATTTTTGGAACCTCTTCAAGAAGTCGAAGTGCTCGAACACACGCCTGCACAGCTTCAGTGTCGCGTTACGGGTGCTCCATTTGAGATCACGTGGTACAAGGATAATAAACCAATCAAAGAGAGTCCTCTGATCTCCACAGAATTCGATGGTGATGTTTGTTCTCTCATCATTCCACGCACAGAGCTTGATGATGAGGCGCTGTACAGGTATGGGTCAGCTATCAGTTTCAATTTGTAAAAGTAAAACAATTACTGTTTATAATACATATATAAGACGATAGAGAGCATTCAATTTCAAGAATATCTTAGTTTGTTTCTTAATGCTCCTTTCTATACCTTCCTCACTGCATCAGTTATTGATGTGACTTTGTATTTCCCCCCCTTTTATATATCTATACATTTTAATACTTATTCATGTATGCAGTGAAAATGGATTAAATGAAATTAATTAAATTAAGAATTGGGATGGTCATGTTTTTTGAGCTATTGGTTGTAAGACTTGGTAGTACCATTATGTCAGTACAATCCAGCTGGATGGCTGTCTGTCCATCTGACCATTTATCTGTCTGTCTGTCCATCTGTCAATCTGTCTGTCATCTGTCTGTCCATCTGTCTGTTTGTCTGTCCATCTCTCTGTCTGTCTGTCCATCTCTCTGTCTGTCTGTCCATCTCTCTGTCTGACCATCTGTCTGTCTGTCTGGCCATCTGTCTGTTTGTCTATCTGTCTGTCCATCTGTCTATTTGCCCATCTGTCTGCCCTAATGTTTGTCTGTCCATCTGTTTGTCTGTCCATCTGTTTATCTGAACATCTGTTTGTCTGTCCATTTGTCCATCTGTATGTCTGTCCAGCTGTTTGTATGTCCATCTGTCTGTCTGTCTTATTGTTGCTCTTTCTGTTGTTCTACTATATTGTTTCTTTGCTTCACTTTATCACGTCCTCATTTGGTTGCATGTTGACCCTTTTACTTTGGATACTTATCAGGTGTGAAATACACAATGACTTCGGAAGGGCAGCGTCCTCTGCGGAACTCATCATTGAAGAGTCAATGGCGCCTCCATTCTTCAAACAGGAACTGAAAAGCTTTGAAGTCAGTGAACGAGAGACAGTTCGTTTCGATGTTCGTGCAGTGGGCAAACCTATGCCAGTTGTTGAGTGGTTTAAGGTTAGATGGATATCTATATGTTTGTTTAATGTATTATAACCGAAATGTCTGACTTTGACACCCATAGAGCGGATTTCGCATGAGTGTCGAAAAAGTGATGCTTTGTCTCTGCAATGTCTTTACTTTGTGATTCCATTGGTTCATCAATTTACGTCCAGCGAATCATAAAAGGAAGCAATAACAGTATTGTTTCTTAGCCAATCACGCTTCATAGTAATGACAACACATTACAAGACAACACGTACGTGCGCGCGCGCGCACTGCATTTTGGCGCCACAGCCTTGTGACGCGCGCCATTTTCCCGCCATTTTCCAGCCACCTCATTGGCTGAACGTACTGCTGAATCTAATGTATTG
>JANVCK010169968.1:0-10928 GCA_026546655.1 Epizoanthus illoricatus
TTTATCTGTTTCTTCAAAGAATATCGACGTTTGCTCGTCACAAGAAGGAAGAAGATATTGAAAATTCGAAAGTAGAACGCCACTGTTTTCCACGTTTATTTGCTATTTCTTCACCCTCGTCAGTTGAATAATAGTTGATTTCTGGCTGAAAGAAACAAGAGTTTCTAAGTTATTATTTTCGTTGGTTTGCGACTGCCTTTCATTAATGAATCAGATGTACCGAGTACGGTACTGAAGGATGAATTAAACTGACATTTGAAACTGTGTAATTCGTCGTAAACATTCGACGGCGAAGTGCAATTCACTCAGTAATTCGCTTTAAACATTCGAAGGCTAATTTACCCCAAGTGCAATTCGCTGTATACATTGTCTGTTGAATTCGCCAGTTAATTAGGAGGTTATTCAATTCGACGGCTAATTCTGCAGCGAATTCGCTGCGAAATTAGTCAAACCGTCCCGAGGTCTTTTACCTGTGAAGCCGTACTGGAACTGTTGAGAGGTGATGTTGTTTTCATGCACGATGACGAAACGGGGTTAAGCCGCTGACACAAATGGTTGCTTTGCAAGTGGTGAGAACATATCTAAAACTTAATTTAAGAGAATGTATGGGAAGTTGCTTTCCCCCCCCCTGGCCTTGGCAGTGTTTTGATTGAACTCATTTTTACCACAAATTGATAAATAATTTATAGCATAATTTATGCTTCAAGTTTAAAAGTTTTCGACATTGCAAAACATTTTGCTGCTCTGAAAAAACACGTGTATGTAAAGTCTGTCGCCTTTTGCGACCGTGTTTGTGACACGAAGTTCGACCTTGAAGGGCGATGGCGATACATTTGACATTTCAGCTGTCACTCGGGGGGAGGGGGGCAGTGAATCCCTTTCGTAGTTACACACGCGCGATCAGTTCCGTTTCAGTGCTCGCAAAGTTTTATTATTGTGCAAAATGTTGATTTTCAGATATAAAGTACTGCCAAGTTTTGAAGCTATTTTAATACACTGACTTTGTCTGGCGTCGGTTTGCACGTTTTGGCTTCTGAAGTTTCTTATTAAATGGCTGATGGAGAAAATGCACGTTTACTGACATCTTGCGCTGTTTAACAAATTTGAGTTTCAAATTTTTAGTTTTAAAGGTGGCAACAATAATCGCTTTCCCGTTAGAGCCTAGAGTGGAAGTTCTTGTTTATGGTCGTACCAGTTATATCTAAGAAGTTTATGAGGCCAGGAGCAGTTATTAGACAGACTAGTTAGCTTGGTACATCGTGATGTAAGGTAAGTGATCTTCCCTCGGCTAACTTGAAGGATAGGGGTATCGCATTGATTCCTCAAGAGAAGACTGCAATGTTTTCTGTTTAGGGATTGATGAGTGAAGTTCTTTCTGTTTCGAGAGTACACTTTGAGATGTTTGACATAGAACACGCTCGAGTTTTGTTTGGATTTTTATCCATTTTGGACCTTCATTTGTGGAAGAAAAGCTTTTATATTGTGTTCTATGCCAAACATCTTTAGGTTTACTGGGAGATGGCAAGATCAGGCACTTGCCCTTTATGTATCCGTTACAGAGAAACCTTTCAGTGGTTTAACGTGAAACACTCTACACGGACGGTTAAAGGTCAAGTAGTGTTTGCCTTGCTTTGTAAGGTAAACGCTACTCAACCTTTACCCGTCCGTGTAGAGTGTTCCGCGTTAAACCTCGGAAAGACTTATCTACAAGGATACATAAAGGGCAAGTTAAAACACCCCTACCCTTTAACACTTGACTTGGGAAGATCACTTGCCACTGTACGGAAGATATAAAAGTGTGTAGGCTGAAGTGGAAATAAAAGGAATGTAAGAGAACACACGAGTACGTCGTGAAACAGCACGCCTGCCTGCATAAATTAAAATTGCATTTTTTAATGATATGCAATTCCCATGGGGATTCAAACACCGGAAAAACCACAAAATACGCTCCTTTTCAATTCCCAAGGGACCTTTTCAATCCCCAAGGGACCTAATTCCATTGTTTCAAGGTGTTAAACTAAGTACATATTCATTAACGGGCACGCGCTCATTCAACCCTTCATCGGAACAATGGAGAACAATGCTGGGACAATAGAGAACAATGCAGGAACAATGGAGAACAATGCTGGGACAATGGTCGGGCAAGTTTTCATCTTAAGAACTGCAGACTCATTGTTTTCTGACCAATAAGTGAAAAATATCATTTTGTGGACAATGGTTAAACAAGAGACTTCTATTGTGTTTATATTACAGTTTGGCTTTGATTTGTAAAGATTTCCAATTGTTTCACTATTGTTTACAAACTATAAATCTTTCAAAAGTAAAGTAAAACTCAATGTAAACACAAAAGATTTATCTTGTACCACCATTGTGTACAAATTAAAAATCTTTAGAAAACAAAATCAAACTCTGTTGTGAACACAATAGAAGTCTGGACTGTTTCGCTACTATTTACGAACTTGAAATATTTATAAAAGTAAAGTCAAACTATTTTAAATGTAAGGACAGTATTTGAACGAGTCACAGCATCTCCAAGAATGTGTTTGTAGTTTTTCAAACAAACATGTTCGTTTTTTCAGCTTCCCTTTAAATACAGTAAACACAACGTTTGATTTTTAAGAAGCTTTATTTTCAAGTTATAAGATTTGTACAATTCTTCACTGTCAAAATCACAAACAATTTCTATCCTGAAGTTACACGAAGCTTGTAACCTGAAGACTTGTCGAACAAATTCTAATTGGTACATGGGGCATTTATTGGCAAGTTTGCGATAAAATGCTCCATACGGTATACTGTTCTCGTACCTGAGTTCGTAGACGACTAATATAAGCGCCTTCCCTTGCCCGCCACAGCTCCGACAGCATTTGAGCAAGGAACGAAACGCAAGCTGAACGTCGCCATTTCCAGAACTTCGGCCCTTTATGGTCACTCTGCTCCAGTAATCAGGTCGGATGGTGTAAATTGTCCAGATAAACTACTTCGTTGACAGCAGAAAGCAACTGTTTTGACACAAACAACAGAAACACGCTTCAGCTTGTGATTCAACTTTCAACTTCTCTGAAATAGCACTTCAAACCGCATAACTTAACAGATCGCGTGTGATTGTTACTGGTCAACGTCTTCAGTCGCCTGGGAATAATACACAATAGCGCCCTCTGATCTGCAATACTGCCAATAATTTGCATTTAAGTGTTTTGATTTCTTTATCAGGGAGCTTACGCAACCAGGACGGTAAACGTCGACAAGGACGGCAGACTGAAGGCTAAATTACAGAATACAATAAACTGCAGGCGACACTGGGTTCCCACACAAAGTTTTAAAAACAATTTTTTTTTCACACAAACTTGGGAACAAAACTTAAAAAGTTCAAGAAATAATAACCGCTGCAAAAAGCCCTCCTGACACCACACAAGAGCAGCACGCAATCGCGGAAAAAACGCCAACTCCTGGGTATTTTAGCCAGATTTTATTTTTTGTGACAACTGCACGTTTTAGACTTTTAGACAGCAAGAATCTGGGCAAAAATATCAGAAATTGCATGTCTTTTCTATTACCTAAGGCCATTTTTCTAAATTCCATGACTGGAAAAAGCATTTTCAAATTCCATTACTTTCCATGACTTTTCCATGACCGTGGGATACCTGTGAAAATGCACGAAGCTGACCACCCGTCCACCGTCATCTTCAGAAATACAACGTGAAACGTCCAAATTTGGAGCTCTCTAGACAACATGGACGTCGAAATATAAATTGTCCCGTTATTACTTATTACTTATTACTTACTACTTTGGAATCAAAACTAGCGTTTAGACTTGTTCCTATAGTTCCCAGAAATAAAAATGAATGGATGATACACAAAGAAAAAGAAAACAAGAAAGCAGAATTCAGGCAGCCGTTGTCGTTGCCGTCCTAGCAGCGTAAAGTCCCTGTTATTTACACGCGGAGAGCATAGCGGTCGACTGTGGTCTTTGCAACAATAAAATAAGAAATGCTAAAGTTCTTTAAATGTTATTTAAATTAGAATGCGAGCCGTACCTTATTTTCCACGGGAAAAGTACATATTAGAGCATGGATTGCCTTATTGTGAGGCAAAGGAAGAGACTCGCAGACCACAGTCTCTCACCACCGCGTTGTTTTACATACAGAAAAGTTATCCCTCTTTGTACTACACACCTAGCCTGCGAGCAAGCTCTCTGGGGAAAAGAGGAGGGAGGGGAGGCTACTACAAACCTTTTTGTTCACTTTCAGCAGCATGTCAATTTATGCCACTGAAAGAAGCTGTTCGTTGTTATTCGTTGGGTTTGACATGGATATGAAGACAGCAAAGTTGCGTTGCAAACATGTAAAATATCAAAAAGAAAACTCCACTTCGCTACACTACACAACACCACACGAGCGACGCTCGTTATACTGATGTACCACAATGTGTAGACAACAATTTACGGAGGGGGGGGGGAGTCTGGCTCTGGCTCTGTAAATATCCACCACTACGGGCAGTAAATGTTTCAGTATACCAATTTATGGGGAGAGGGGAGTGGTTTTGCAAATACCCACCACTAGCCACCTCTGTTTAAAGGCAATAATGTCTCAGTATACAAAACCAGGAGAACAGCCACCCTGCACCCAGCGCCCAGTCAGGTATTCTTTACTAGCAGGGGCCACGTGCGATATACCTTCAAAATGCCCCCTCCTCGCCCGATTCTAGTACTTAGAATCAGATGAGGAGGGTGTTATAACCGGAAGGAAAAAATGCAGTTATTCCTCATCAAGAATTTCGCTCATCCGTAAGGAATTGATAAACACGTACTAGTGAAAGCTAAGCTAAAAGCCAGTATTTCTCTTTGGCAATAGATATGAAACTCATGAATACACTGTTCAACTTCAAATCCAACCAGGGTAAGGGATTTTTGTCACTGGCTTTTCAGCGTAGGTTTCCGACTAATATACACTGTAGTTCACTCATCAGTGTGTTGTAATCAATGTACGTCAGTTGAAGTGAACGATAAAGAAAACTGTCCTGTAGGAAATTTATATGTCGAGGTATTTGGCATTACTTTCCTAGCTTCTTAAACAATAAGTCCACTATGAAAGGGACAGCACCTCCCATTTATCGCCTTGAAACTCGAAATTTAAAATTTAAAATTCAAAGTTCAATGAAATGTGGGTGCAGGGATTAGCTCGCGCCTGGCTTCGTGGCTCACGCTCTTCAACATCTTCAGAGCAGTTGGGATCTAGCTGACCTCTGCTATGCACCAAGCAGGTACCTGTTAGTTTGGGGGGACGATGATTCTGAGCTAATACTTCTTTGTTAAAGTAACTAAGACAAGTTTAATTAAGAGGATGTAATTTGACACCAATTAGATGAAATCATTGTCATTTATAACTTATATAAACTAATTATACAAATCATATTAAACTTCCACAAATTGATAATTTCCTGGATAATTCTAAAAACAAATTTTGAAACCAATTTATGTTATATTTTAGTATATTTGTTTTTATCTCTAATGTTGTGTTTTTTAACATTTCACTGAAAATCTCGAAAAAAATCATGTTTAAATACATGTATCGTGACCAACCTGTTAGATGATTAAGAGTGGTTGTTACCATAGCAGCAAGAGTTCATTAACAAGTAACCATTACCATGGGAATTCATCAGCAATGGGTGGTATAATGCAATACAACTGAAGGACTGGATTTAAAACTTCTATTAATATTAAGCCTGATGGGGGTGGGGACTGGCCCAACAGTGAGGATTTGCCTTTGCACACCAACATCCTAGTTTGTGGAACCTAATATTTCAGTTATTATATTTGATCATCTTGGCTTGTCTTTCTGACCATACGTGTGATCACAAGAGTGTGGAATTAAAAAGAATTTGGAGAAAAATGTCAAATCCCTACCCTTGCCTGTCCCCCACCCCCTTGGGCTTAACATCGACAGGTACATAAATAAACAAACAAGTATTCAGACCCCAGTAGCATCAACTATTGGCTCAGTGGCAACCACCTGTTTATGGAACAGGTTGAAACACTTCCTAAAGGGGGTAGTGGGTGCCACCAGGGATCTCCTCTAAACACTGTTGTACCTACCTACGTATCTCTGAAATCAGTAAAGCAGTCTATGTGTATGTGAATAAGGTTCGGGTTATGGCTCCTCATTTATGTGTATATGTTGAAAGTACAGGTATAGTAACATCACTTTGGTCCTAGTAGCCATAGCAACCACTTACCAGCCACATGATTAATGTTTATTCACACAAAATCTCATACCAAAAGGTTGATATGGAAATCATAGGGATATCATTTGGGCTGTCCTACCTCTTGGGTTAATATTGACCACAAAACATAAGACAGCTGCTTGCAGATCACTAAATGCTTTCCGAGGTGGACATCTTTCCAAAGTAGAAAGTTGTCAATCAATTTAAACACCAAAAGACTTCTCTGCAAGGGCATTGGACACAGCTGAGATAATTAACTTGTTGTCTATGTTGTAGCAGCATCTGTGAAAAACTCATCAATGAAGCTGAAACCAATTTCACAATTGTCCACATTTTAGGGACCAGTTATTAAATATGGCAAGGAGGTATGGAGGAGATAATGTTTTTGCACAAACAATTTTGAGGTCCCCCCTTCATGTATGCCAAAATAATTGGAGACCCCCTTGTGAACCATCAATTTTTTTTTGGACCCCCCCAAGAAAATAAATAAAATTAATTGGAGCTAGTTTTAAATAGCAATACCTATACCTTCAAGATAGAACATGTGTTATTGGAACAACATTGTTTAATACAGAATCATTTGGAAAAAAAACATTGAAAAGAAACTTTAAACTGACAGTGTTTCACTTTATAGGTTAATTAATAAAGGAATGAATGTCGCCAGGAGTCGACCACTCTCCCACTTTTTGTAGAAGCCATGCTAACTTTTTTAGAGACTCCCTCTTAAGCTTCCAAAAATTTTCGGGATTCCCCCAATTTCTCTTCCATCCCCCCCTCCCCACCATATTTATTGACCAATCCCATAGGTATAATTCTTCTTTATACAATCAGTTACTGATATGAAAAGTTTCTTGAGCATAATTTTCTCTGTTCAATTAAAATTTACTTGTATGCTGTAAGGGACCAGTCATTAATTAGAGTAGATGGGGGAGGGGGGGGGGCTGGTACAATTGACTTTGACTTTGCTCAATTTTTAGTGACCCTCCCTTCTTTTTGCTACTGTTTCTTATGAAATACCCCTTTTGCCTGCAAAAAAAATTAAGCCCCCTCCCCTCTAATTAATGAACAGTCACTAACCTTGTAAACGTAAATGTAAATGTAAGGATATATATATGATGATTAAAAATAAACACATAAGTACATGTATTTGAAAAATGTTGTACATATCAATATCATAACCAATGAGTTACTCTCAAGGAAGACCTGTGTTTAATATAGGTAACAAAACTCAGTAAGTTTTACCCAAAATGCCTGAAAATACTGTTAAATGCTGGTCAAAATTAATAAAACTCTTGCAAATGAAGTGTGCAAGAACCATTTGTAAACTGGGGGGACAGGGGAAGGGCCTCTCATATAAAAGTGTTCAGGATGCTGATTGAAAACATTACAAAATGAACACCTAAACTGTATCAGTATCTCATTTTCTGGGTGTGGTTCATTGCATTTTCAGCCCTGAGAGGTATCAACCCTTGTGAACTTGTGGCTACCAAGAGCCCCAGCAAACAAAATAGTAAATGGAAAGTTTAGTTTCTGACAACTCAAGTAGCTCTTGTTTCCTTCTTCCAGTTTACTATAAATACCTTAAAATGTACTGTGATAACTACAAATGTTGTCATTTGAAATTCAACACCCTAAGAGGTACGACAAACATCACATCACCACCATATACATGTAGGGAATCCTCTCTCCCTGTTTGTACTATTTGCCAGTAATTAATTCAGAACAACATGTTTCAGAGACTATCTTCTGAAACAAAATTTGTATTTTTCTATGACAAAATTCAAAAGTTAAACAACATTGACATTTTAAATCAATGTTTTCTATCTAATAGCTAATTCTCAACTGATGATGTACAAGTAGATTGAAAACATTTAATAGTTTTAATACCAACATCATTTAACTTTTAGAATTTTACCTTAGTTATATATGAATATGTTTAATATCTGGCAAAGATGAGTCATCTAGGATTGTTATACAACTGATTAAAAAAAGGTTCTCTCATGCATTGTGCATTAGTGCATACCCAGGCCGAAAGACATTGTGGTTGTTCATATTCAGTATACACTTCAGAAAAAACTTTTTTAAAAAAAACATTGCAGATGGCCCTCCATCTCAAATTGTCACTGTATGGAGCAGGCATGATTATTTGTCAGGCCAAAATTCATAGGAGCATGGATCACAATTTTTGGCCTGGGTATGCACAAATGCACAATGCATGAGACAACCTTTTGGCTTTTTTGAATCAGCTGTATAATTTATGAATATATAGTAAAAGTATAGATTGCTTCAGTTGATTTAAGGCTCAAAATCTGATGACCCACACTGACATGTACGAAAGATTTGCAACATCCACTTGTCAAATATGATTTCAAATGATGAGTTATATCAGAGAACTGGATGCAAGAATATATCTCAACAAATCCAGAGCATTGCCTTATTATAATTAGACGGCTGGGACACTGATGACCATTACGAATGGCACTAAATCAGACACCCAAGGTTGCCCTTAGATGGACCCCTGTTAGCAAGCAGAAACCAGGTAGACCAAAAAATGCGTGGAGAAAGACAGTGACCACAGAACTTAAGGATATGAGATTATCGTGGGGGGAAATTGTGAGAGACAAGGCTCAGTGGCAGGAGATTGTTGCAACCTTATGCTCCATCTGGGATGACAAGAAATAAGAAGAAGATATATAACTGAAAGGAACATGACCCTTCACCCTTGAAATGGCTAATAACTCATATGTAAATCCTCATAATACCATCGACACTCATGTAAATTCAAATAACATGTTGAACTTGATAAATATATACCTTGAATAGCAATCACTTGAACTTCTGTTTGCTCATGTACCCCATACAATCTCCAGAAGATGCCTGAATCACATTACTGAGTGGGTTGTGTTTCAACACTTTAGGCTTGTAGCTTTGTAGCTGCTGTGGTGGAATGTGTTTTCACTACACTTTGCTTCCCTTTACACATCCTTGTTGTAAGGCATTTTGGCAACAGGTTGGCCTATTTTCAACACATTAATTTTACAATCTGTGCTACTATAATTTATTCATATTTATACATTGTAATTAATATATATTCATATAACACACAGAACTCGCTCTAATAGACTATGACCCCAGGTGAGGGGCTCTCTTTTCCTTTTCTTTTCTTTTTTCTCGCCTCGCCCCCTCCCCTCTTCCCTCGCCCGACGGATTGCTCCTGGGTCTCCGAGGATGCCTATGACTGTGAGCTCCTATGTTTTTCTGATTATTGAATGTTCGCTTTCATCTTGGGTATTCGCCTCCCGTAAAACTAGTGTAAGTCTGACCTACATTGATGGAATGAACGTTTGAAACTTACCTGGCGATTTTTTGGTTTATACATTGTTGGTTTTATGTTGATAAAGACCACAGACGAGTTGCATTCCCGACGAAAACATACCGCCATGTTTGTTTGTTGACTATCAGGTACTTTATGTATTTTGCACATAATGTCCGATAAAGGTATTGACGTATTCTCAATTACGTCAGTCTGCGTCAGTCCAACGTCTTCAAGAAAAATTTACCGACCACAATAAATAAAAGTCGCTCGCTGAAGCGTGGAAAGAAATCACGTAGAGTAAACTACTGATGCCTTTGGGGTGGAAAATTACTGGGTTTAAGTATCATTCTTGAGGAAACACTCACCCCTCAATTTGGACCTGATTTACTGTGGGAGGTGGATTAGACCATTGCGCGGTCAAATATGGTATCAGGGGAAAACAGAACTCCCTCTTTTAGCCTCTTTACAAGGCTAATTCATTTTCTCTTATTTTTATCGATGTGTTTACAAGCAAGCGAGACAACTTGACCCGGGTGACCGTTTTCCCTGACCTCGAAAACAAGGTTTGCTGAGGGGCAGCTCGCCTACCCCGGGTCAACTCAGTGTTCCGATCGCGCAGTGCCGTTTTCAGTAGAATTGTATCGTGGAGCCACAGTTTACTTCCTGAAATTGCTGGCATCGAATTGCAATTTGTTCCTAACATAAAAACAATTTGAAACCGAATGCAAAGAAGAGATAACAAGAATCGCGGATCTGGGATCGAAATTACCAGCCACTGACACCCGAAAAAAAAAACAGAGTGGACGTCCAAGAAAACCTAGATATTGTTTGCCTGGGTATATAGTAGACGTTAGTTACCCCATCTCATATCATTTCGCTTGTACACCCGGGCTATCTTTGACTCTATAGCTACTGCATGCTAAGGTCAACCTACCACTAGGGTTACCTGCCCTATCTTCTTGTAAGGGGCTAGTCATTTGATTATGTGGGGGGGGGGGGGAGTGGAAGAATTTCGAAGAAAAGAAATTTCCACGAGCCCAAAAGGCAAAAAATAATTTGCACGACTCAAAGTTATAATTTGCAGCAAAGCTTTTAAAGAACTCTATAACATCAGGCAGATACGAAGATTCCTCTCTGATGATTGCGCGAAAATTCTTATCCATGCATTCGTCACGCCACATCTGGATCACTGTAACTCTCTTCTTTACGGGCTCCTACAGTATCAGTATAACAGACTCCAGAAAATTCTTAATGCCGCTGCCAAAATTGTATGCTTTATTCCGAAATGGGATCACATCACTGCTGCACTCCATTGGTTAGGGAAGCCGCACATATCGATTTGTTCCACGAGAAACGTCAATCTGACGTTTGGGGGTGGGGGGGTTCTTGGTCG